>VDFB02020377.1:0-64180 GCA_007258455.2 Sequoia sempervirens
ATAATATAATAGTTATTATATCATAATTATTTTAAATGGGATATGCTTAATGAATAATATAATATGTAAGGTTTTATAATCATATGTAGTGGAGAAAAATGTAACCCTTCACATTTTCTCACTTGTCTGGGGCCTCCTATCTAGATTGGACTTAATGATGTCTTAATTTAGTGTTGTTAAATGTACCCCTTTACATTTACACACTTATTTGGGCCCTCTTAATAAATTGAGCTTAATTATGCCTTAATTAGCCCTTTAATTCATTTACAATCCTAATTAATTACATTTCCAAAGGGGAAACTCGACAATAATTAATGCCTAAACATAACAATTTACATTGAGAAATGTGTGTTCCAGGTTTATGGACATGGGGTCCATTCACCCTTGGGTGAATGGGTCCTCCCTAAACCTTTTGACCTAAATTTAAATTATGTTTTTGGCAGTATTTTAATGATTTCAAATTCATAATTCAATGTCAGCTTGTGATATTTGAATTTCAGGAAATTAAGGATACATACCTATAAATACAAGGTTACTTCACTATGTTTCACCTAGACTTTCATGTGCATTTTAAAGATCTACAAGAGCATTTCAAGAGAAATTAAGGGAATTTAAGAGCAGATATATCAAAGATTTATTGAAGCATTCAAGATCAATTCATCATGTCAAAGTCTTCTTGCATCATCCATGTTTTTAGAGCTAACATTGTGATGTAGGTTTCATGATCAAGTCAAGCATTCAAAGTATCATTTCAAGCAAGATTCAAGTGTTAAGATCCACATTCAATTCAACCATTTCATGAAAATTGCAAACCTCCTAAGATCTCCATTATCAAGGTTTCATTCAAGAGTTTGTTGAGTGGTAACATAGATTTGTTCATTTTTCATTCCCTCTATCATATTTCATTTTAATTCAAGGTTTGATTACAAAAACGAGGTTTGACCAAGGCAAAATCCTATCCACCCAAAACAACCATTTTTCTTTCTTGTGTGATGTAGAGCATGGTGGGCTTCAAAGGTTTACAAAAACACAAAACATTGACTTTTGACTGATCACCAAAAACACTCGTAAACTTTCTTCCATGAAACATGGTTTTAAAGGCTCCAACACACCAAAAGGAGGATTCAAGACACCAAACTCTTACTGAACCTTTACCACACTTAGAACATCATGATATTGATTGGAATAACCCAACTAAACACTCTTATAACCCTGGTTCCTTCATTCATCCAACACTCTCTCATAAAAGGCTTAATAGCTTGTAGTAGTCCCAACGGACAAAATTAGGCATAACTTTTAAACTAGATGAGAAATCAAGAAACCCAAAGAATTTTCAAATACCCATTTTGGCTCTCTAAAACATATCAAGAAATAGAATAAGGTTGTTTTGGAAATAATGACTTTAAAAATGACTATCCCATTGCCCCTTAAGCCAAATTAGGCCACTTTAACAAAGCATCACCATGAAACTATTCACCCAATATATTAAATCTGATTCCAATGCTCTATAAATGATACAAATGAATGGAAACAACAAATTCTAACAATGGAAACCCTTGAAAAGTCACTAAATCATCAAAACCCTTGTTAAGCCATTTTAGGCTAAGTTCCATGAGGGTTTATTGAAAATCAACACTCCCAGCCTCTTTTCACATTAACAATACCTCAAACACATTTAAATATGTCTACACATTCTATCTAAACCTTCACCAATCCTTTATCAATGCATTTTATACAAACTCCATCACTTAGCCATCAACTTTGAACCAAAAAATAATGAAAATCAATTAGGGAAGCAACAAAACATATGCACCATGACTTCCCCTGCATCTGTAATCATAAAAAAAATGAAAATCAACCTAAAATAACCCATTCCACCTAGTTACAAAGCCTCCATCAGTGGAATGGTTGTTTAATCTCTCTTTAGACTCTCAAAACCCTTAAAATAAGGGTTTCAGGACAGTTTGAAGGAAAAAGGCTTAAAAACACTTAAAACTCAATAAAACCTCTTCAAATCAAGTTTATCTAAGAGCCAATACACTGTATTATCAAAATTAAATAAATTTTTATGCCTTGGTGATGCTGTATAAGTCGTACAGTGCTTGCAAACAATAAGGAAAACACTGATTTGCAGAACAAGGGTACTTTTATTCAAAATTATTTCAAAATACAATGTTCTCTACCCTTCCTCACCTTCACAAGGCTCTTATAAATATGTTACATCAATTATCATAACTACCCCTTGAGTTTCCAAAAACCAAAAACCTTCCCTTACAAAAGTGACTCTTCAACTTCTTGCATTTTGTGCATTTTGTGCATTTTTGACAACATTTACAAGATTTTTCATTTTGTGACAACTTTCCCCCATAATCCCCTAGAAACCTAATTAAATGACTCAAATGCATTATACAAGGTCCAAATATGACCTTATTACAATCATACATGATTAAGACTCAAGTATTACAAGTTTTCCTCATGCAAGTTTGAAGTTTACATGGTGCCCTGCACCATACACCCAACTTGAAAAAGACCTCAAGTCCCTTTGAGGACTGAGTTGCATCAAAACATGCTTCTTCACACCTCTGCTAACTTGGTCTTGAACTGTCCTCTTCTTCTTTACCTTTGTTGTATACTTGAAATCATCCATTTGCTCTTGCCAAACACCTTGAACCATTCCATCTTTGTCCTTTACCTTAATTACCAAATGAACTCTATCTCAAGACACTCTTTACAAACCTCTGTGTTATTAGATTTACAACCCATTATATTGAAAAAAATTGGCTGCCCTCTAACATCTTTTGGAATCAATGACCTTGTCATGCTTTTCCACAATCAATTCATCCTTGACCTTCAAAGAAGTAAAAGTGAACACCAACTGAATATCATTTCCCTCAAATTATGTTTCATACCTGCTATTTCAACATCTCCATGGATTGAAATGGCTGCATTATTTATGTGTTTTTCCTCAGACATATACCCATATCTCTCATTGCTTCATCACAATCTCTCACAACATACCATCCATCTACCCAACAAGAGCTCCTGGAAGATGCACCTCTACCCACTTTCTCTCTCTTAGTGGTGTAACTCTCTCTGCACCTTCTCCCCAGCTTAATCTTTGTTGGAGGACAGTGATCACAAACCACTTCCATGTTTGTAGCCAACATACCTTCTCACAACTCTTTCTCTCTTGCAGTTTTAAGATTGACAACCACAAACACCTGAAACCAACACACTTAACAATCCACCAGATCAACCAGCTATGCTACCAAACTAATACAGAGCATGGTGGGCTTCAAAGGTTTACAAAAACACAAAACATTTACTTTTGACTGATCACCAAAAACACTCATAAACTTTCTTCCATGAAACATGGTTTCATAGGCTCCAAAACACCAAAAGGATGTTTCAAGACACCAAACTCCTATTGAATCTTTACCACACTTATAACATCATGATATTGACTAGAATGGCCCAACTAAACACCCTTAGAACCTTGGTTCCTTCATTCATCCAACGCTCACTCATAAAAGGCTTAATTGCTTGTAGTAGTCCCAAAGGACAAAACTGGCATAACTTTTAAACCTGATGAGAACTCAAGAAACCCAAAGCATTTTCAAATACCCATTTTGGCTCTCTAAAACATATCAAGAAACAAAATAAGGTTGTTTTGGAAAGAATGGATTTAAAAATGATTTTCCAGTTGCCCCTTGAGCCAAATTAGGCCACTTTAACAAAGCATCACATGAAACTCTTCACCCAATATATTAAATATGATTCCAATGCTCTATACAAATTGTAAGGAAAGCTTAGGTGTGAAACAAACTCTCCTAACGTCAAAACTCAGGGAAGAATGCAGATATGTCTTTAAATTCTACAATTACAATTCAATAAGACACACATGAAATGAATAACAGAAAAGAGAAATAACTCATACATAATTGAACACCGGATTTATGTGGGAAAACCCTTACGGGAGAAAAACCCAGCACACCAAGAAAAGCCTCTTTATATTACAGTAATACAAATTACATACAAATATCGAACTTCACTTTCTGATGTCAAAATAACAACAGCGACATTCACTGACCAATCTTGTATAGAACATTAATCTCACAATGCTCTCAGACAATATACAATGAATTCACTCAGATTAGACCGTGTTTAGTATCGAACAAAAAATTCATCAACCGAACCCCACAACTATTCTGTTATAGAGTATATCTCATCATGTCCATGGTATGTTGATCTTTCACACAGGAACGGTCGCGACTGTTCAACTTCCAACAGTTTACATTCTGCTTCTCTCATTAGCTCAGAACACACCACGTAGGACAAACGTTCAATCAAAGAAGTTCAAACGAAATTGCATGGCTATTGGCAAGACTATCACTATCAGCAACACCCTGAGAAATCATATCGAATTCACCAGCCTGTCGGCGAGACTTGCACTCTTAACAAGATTTCATTCCAACCACAAACCCATTAGCCAAGAGTCTCTTTGATGACACTAACCGCCATTGACACGTGTCCACTACTTGTGCATTTCCGGAGAATCAAGTTGGAATCTAAAATATTCTCAACGAGACTCCCAGACCTCCAAGTGGTCCCCACATCCGTCGGCTTGTCTAAACTCAGTCGTTCCCTGCTATCCGGCGATGGCACTTTGGCTGATCATGATATCACGGGCGACTGCCACGTGTCTTAATCGGTAAAGCCGAAAGAATAAGGGAAGTACTTTGATCATTTGATCTCAACGGTTGCTCACTATCCCGTGACGACGCTTTGGCTAATTGCAATATCACGGGTAACTGTCACGTGTCCCATCTGATGATGCCAAAGGAGATGAGTTTGCTTGACCGTTGATCAATCGTCATCTGATCTCAACGGCTGCCTGCTATCCCATGATGATGCTTTGGTTGATCGCGATATGGCTGGTAACTGCCACGTGTCTTAATCCGATGAAGCCAAAGAGAATCGGTCAGTCAGGAAATTTCAAAACTTTCAAACTCCATGACAAGTTTACAAAAAACACAGATGCCGTGACAATGAAGGACGTTAGTCTATCCGAAAATTCTATAACTTCCAAACTCTCTGATACGGTTCCAAAGTTGGCACCTCCACCGATTGACCGACAATGAGGACTTAATAAAGGATAACTCTGACAAGACTTAACAAAGATACAAGCCAGTAAGTTGAGACACCATTTTCCAACAATCTTCCACTTGATGAAGACTTACTGGCTTCCTTCAAATCCGAAGTTAATGAAGGTCATGGGCTCCAAGGCCCATTGCACTGGCACATCACCTATACTTGTTTGTGCTCACTGGTTTTGTCAATGCATCTGCAACATTTTCCAGAGTATCCACTTTTTCTAAAGAGACCTTTCCATCCTCCACCATATCTCGTACAAAATGATATTGCACATCAATATGTTTCATCCTGGCATGAAAAGTAGGATTTTTTTGCCAAACAAATAGCACTCTAACTATCACAGTAAATTATAATTATCCCTGCATCAAACCCAATGTTAGAACACAAACGTGTTAACCAGATTGCTTCTTTACAAGCATGTGTTGCTACCATGTATTTTGCCTCTGCAGTGGACAAAGCGACTACAGCCTGTCGCTTACTCATCCAACTAACTGCACCACTATACATCATGAAAATATATCCACTGGTAGATCTTCTGTTGTCAATGTCCCCTGCCCAATCAGAATCCACATAGTCTCGAATGCTGAGAGTCCTCTGTGATTTAGCCAAATTTCCATGGTAACACAAAGCATATTTTGAAGTACCCTTCAAATATCTAAATACTCTTTTCACAACATCCCAATGTTTCCTTCCTTGATTTGCCATAAAATGACTAAGTACTCCCATTGCTTGGGCAATGTCTGGCCTTGTACAAACCATTGCATACATTAAACTGCCAACTGCACTAGCATAAGGCACTCTGGTCATGTCCTCCATCTTAATAGGAGATTTTGGACAGTCTTCAACAGATAGCTTCGTTCCCTGCAAAACTGGAACAACTAGCTGCTTGCATTCATTCATACAAAATCTCTCCAGAACAGTATTAATATACTTACTCTGACTGAGCCAAAGTTTTCTACTCTTCTTGTCCCTAGTTATTTCCATTCCCAGAATATACCTAGCTACACCAAGATCTTTCATTTCAAACTTTGCAGAAAAATGAGATTTTAGATCAGAAATCATTAACTTACTATTGCCTATGAACAACATATCATTAACATAGAGAGCAATAATAAGAACACGGTCATTTTCAGCTTTGAAGTATACACAATGATTATATTTTAATCTTACAAATCCCAATGACAAAACAAACGTGTCAAACTTTTGGTACTACATTCTAGGTGATTGTTTTAACCCATACAAAGATTTCTTCAACTTGCAAACCAGATTTTCTTTACCTTTTTTCACAAAGTGCTTAGGCTGGGACACATAAATTTCTTCTTCAAGGTCACCATGAAGAAATGTTGTCTTCACATCCATCTGTTCAATCTCTAAGTCACACGCTGCTGCAAGTGACAAAAGAATTCTGATAGACGTCAACTTAGCTACAAGAGAAAAGATTTCTCCATAATCAATTCCCTCTACTTGGGAATAACCCTTCGCAACCAACCTCGCCTTATACTTTTCCACACTGCCATCCAGACCTATTTTCTTTTTAAATACCCATTTGCAGCCAACAACTTTTCTGCCTTCAGGCAAGGGCACCAAACTCCAAGTATCATTCTTTTCTAATGATGCCATTTCTTCATTCATGGCTTCCAACCAATAGTCTAAATCAAACATTCTAAATGCCTCTTTCACAGTCCTAGGCTCATCCATGCTACAAATTAAAGCATAGGCACAAGTAGAATCTAACATAGAAAACCCATACCTATCAGGTTGCTTTCTTTCATCTGTTGACCTCCTCACAGGCTGAGGCTAAGGTTGTTCTTCTTCTTTGAAAATTTTAGAACTACTTGAGCTCTCCTCAGTTTCAGGTACACTTTGAATTTTCAATTCCTCTTTATCTGGTGTCGGAGGAATTTCAACTACATCCTTTTTATCTTCTGATTTTGTCTCTGACTACAGATCCAAAGTAGAAGGCTTCAGCTCACGAAAGATAACACTTCTATTGTATAAAACCTTCTCTGTATCAGGATTCCAGAGCTTGTATCCTTTTATGCCAGACTATAGCCAATAAAAATACATTTAACAACCTTTGTTCTCCAATTTCTTTCTTTTCTCATTCGACGCATATGCATATGCCTCATAGCCAAAGACACGAACATGTATAAGAGAGGGCTTCCTTCTAGACCATGCTTCCAAAGGTGTCTTCTCAACAAGAGTGGAATTAGGAGAATGATTTATTAAGCAACATGTTGTTGCCACTGCCTCAGCCCAAAACTTCTCGTCCAAGCCAGCGCTGCTCAGCATACTTCGTGCTCTTTCCATCACTGTCCTGTTGAACCTTTCTGCAACTCCATTTTGTTGTGGAGTGTAGGGTGTAGTTTTATGTCTTTTAATCCCATGATCTTTATAATACCTTTCAAACTCATCAAAACAAAACTCATCACCATTGCCAGTCCTTAAACATTTTATTTTCTTTCCAGTCTGATTTTCCACAAGGTTTTTAAATTCCTTAAAATGATTGAACACTTCTGATTTAATTTTCAAAAAATAAACAAATGCCCTTCTTGAATAATCATCAATGAACCATACATAATATCTTGATTTAGACAAAGAAGGAACATTTACTGGACCAAAAACATCAGAATGAATATAATCAAGTAAACCGGAAGATTTGTGAGGACTAGAGTAAAATGAAACACGGTGTTGTTTTCCATATATACAAAACTCGAATTCAAGGTTACAATCATCAAGACCTTCAACTAGGTTTTTATTTTTCAAGGTTTTTAAACCTTTTTCACCAATGTGGCCAAGCCTATGATGTCAGAGCATAGTCTTTTCTGCTGGAAGTTTAACTTTCATAGAGTTTACACTATCAGGAACATTTCCCTTCTTTTCTCCATGAGTAGCTTTCTGTGACTTTACAGAGACACTATTGCATTGAACAACATGTGCATCTAGCTTATACAAGGTACCAAAATGAGCACCCCTTGCTAGCACCATTGAACCTCTAGTCATCTTGCAGCCATTTCCAAAGAACGTGACTTGCACTCCAATATCATTCAGCTTACTAATAGAAAGTAAATTTTGAGCCATACCTGGTATATGCATTACATCATTCATTCCCTTCACTTTTCCATTAGGGAACTGAATTCTGACTCTTCCAGGACCAACTATTTCTAGAGATGAATTGCTCTCCAAATACACCTTTCCATCATCATATTTTTCATACTTAGTGAACCAGTCTCTATGAGATGTCATGTGGAAAGATGCTCCAAAATCAATCAGCCAGACATCATTTGATGCCTATGTAGCCAAGGCTGCAATGAAGGTGTCTAAATCACTCTAAGAAGAATCATTGTTAGAAGAATTCTTCTTCTTCTTTTTCTCCCCCTTACAATCCTTTTGGACATGACCAGGTTGCCCACAATCCCAACACTTCACCTTGGACTTCTTTCTAGGAGACTTTGATCTCCCCTCTGATTTGGATTTGGACTTCCTGTCCTTCTTCTTTCCTTTTTCTTTCAATCTGCCTCTAACAACAAGGGCCTTCTTCGCCATCTCATAAGATTTTCTTCTCATCTCTTCTGATAACAAAGAAGCAACAACATCTTCCATCTTAAAAGTGGATTTCGTACTCCCAATAGCCATCACCAAGTGATCCCAAGAATCCGACAAAGAATATAGCAAAAGCATACAACGATCTTCTTCATCAATCTTCACACCTACAGATGCTAATTGAGCAATCAACATGTTGAAAGCATTCAAATGATCAACAAAAAATGCTCCTTCCTGCATTTTCAAAGAGTACAACTTCTTCCCCAAGAACAACTTATTCGCCAAGGACTTGCCCTGATAAATAGCTCCCAATCTTTTCCACAAAGAAGATATAGTCTTTTCTTCATGAACATTTAGAAGAATAGAGTTTGCTAAACAGAGCCTTATCAGCCCCTTTGATTTTTGAACTGCAAGGTCCCAATCCTCTTGCTTCATGCCTATAGGCTTCGCTCTAGACACAACAAGCCAAAGATCACGATCAACTAATAGATCTTCCATTTTAAGTTTCCACAACTCAAAATTGTTGCCATTGAATTTCTCTATTTCAATCTTTCCTGACGTGCTTGCCATCTTAATCTGTAATTCAAATTACCAGACTTCTCCAAGACTCCCACTGAATAGAATTGACACAAAAAACCCAATGTACCCACAAGGATAACACAATTGGCCAGGCTCTGATACCACTTGTAAGGAAAGCTTAGGTGCGGAACAAACTCTCCTAACGTCAAAACTCAGGGAAGAATGTAGATATGTCTTTAAATTCTACAATTACAGTTCAATAAGACACACATGAAATGAATAACAAAAAAGAGAAATAACTCATACATAATTGAACACCAAATTTACATGGGAAAACCCTTACGGGAGAAAAACCCACCACACCAAGAAAAGCTTCTTTGTATTACAGTAATAAAAATTACATACAGAGATCGAACTTCACTTTATGATGTCAAAATAACAACAACAACATTCACTGACCAATCTTGTACAAAACATTAATCTCACAATGCTCTCAGACAATATACAATGAATTCACTTAGATCAGACTGTGTTCAGTATCGAACAAAAAATCCATCAACCGAACCCCACAACTATTCTGTTACAGAGTATATCTCATCTTGTTCATGGTCTATTGATCTTCCACACAGGAACGATCGCAACTATTCAACTTCCAACGGTTTACATTATGCTTCTCTCATTGGCTCAAAACACACCACGTATGATAGACGTTCGGTCAAAGAAGTTCAAATGGAATCACATGGCTATCGGTAAGACTATTGCTATCGACAACACCCTGAGAAATCATATTGAATTCACCAGCCTATTGGCGAGACTTGCACTCTCGACAAGAGTTCATACCAACAACAAACCCATCAGCCAAGAGTCTCTCTAATGACACTAACCACCAATGACACATGTCCACTGCTTGTGCATTTTCGAAGAATCAAGTTGGAATCTAAAATATTCTCAACGAGACTCCTAGACCTCCAAGTGGTCCCCACATCTGTCGGCTTGTCTAATCTTAGTTGTTCCCCGCTATACCGTGATGGCACTTTGGTTGATCGCGATATCACGGGTGACTGCCACGTGTCTTAATCGGTAAAGCCGAAAGAATAAGGGAAGTACTTTGATCATTTGATCTCAACGATTGCCCGCTATCCCATGATGACGCTTTGGCTGATCACGATATCACGGGTAACTACCACGTGTCTCATCTGATGATGCCGAAGAAGATGAGTTTGCTTGACCATTGATCAATCATTGTCTGATCTCAACGGCTTCCCGCTATCCCACGATGACGCTTTGGTTGATCGCGATATCGCGAGTGATTGCCACGTGTCTTAATCTGATAAAGCCAAAGAGAATTGGTTAATCGAGAAATTTCAAAACTTTCAAACTCCATGAAAAGTTTACAAAAAACACAAATGCTGCAACAACGAAGGACATCGGTCTGTCAGAAAATTCTATAACTTCCAAACTTTGCGATACAGTTCCAAAGTTGGCACCTCCAGTGATCGGCCAATAATGAGGACTTAATAAAGGATAACTCTGCCAAGACTTAACAAAGATACAAGCTAGTAAGTTGAGACACCATTTTAAAACACAAATTACAAATGAATGGAAACAACAAATTTTAACAATGGAAACCCCTAAAAACTCACTAAATCATCAAAACCCTTGTTAAGCCATTTTAGGCTAGGTTCCATGAGGGTTTATTGAAAATCAACACCCCCAACCTCTTTTCACATTAACAATACCTCAAACACATTTAAATATGTCTTCACATGGTATCTAAACCTTCACCAATCCTTTATCAATGCATTTTATACAAACTCCATCTCTTAGCCATCAACTTTGAACCAAAAATCAATAAAAATCAATTAGGGCAATAACAAAACTTATGTGCCATGACTTCCCCTACATCTGCAATCATAACCAAATTGAAAATCAATGTAAACTAACCCATTCCACCGATTTACAAAGCCTCCATTGGTGGAATAGTTGTTTAATCTCTCTTTAGACTATTTAAACCCTTAAAATAAGGGTTTTAGGATAGTTTGAAGGAAAAAGGCATAAAAAGACTTAAATCTGAATGAAACCTATTCAAATAAAGTTTATCTATGAGCTAATACATTGTCTTATCAAAACCAAATAAAATTTTATGCCTTGGTGATGTTATACAAGATGTACAATGCTTGCAAACAACAAGGAAAACGTTGATTTGCAAAACACGGGTACTTTTATTCAAAATTGTTTCAAAATACAATGTTCTCTACCCTTCCTCACCTTCACAAGGCTCTTATAAAGATGTTATATCAGTTATCATAACTGCCCCTTGAGTTCCCAACTACCAAAAACCTTCCCTTACAAAAGTGACTCTTCAACTTCTTGCATTTTGTGCATTTTTGACAACATTTACAAGATTTTGCATTTTGTGACAACTTGCCCCCATAATCCCCTAGAAACCTAATTAAATGACTCAAATGCATTAGACAAGGTGACAATATGACCTTATTACAATCATACATGACCGAGACTCAAACATTACAAATTTTCCTCATGGACGTTTGAAGTTTACATGGTTCCCTATACCATACACCCGACTTGAAAAAGACCTCAAGTCCCTTTGAGGACTAAGTTGCATCAAAACTTGCTTCTTCACACCTCTGATAACTTGGTCTTGAACTGTCCTCTTCTTCTTTACCTCTACTGCATACTTGAAATCATCCATTTACTCTTGCCAAACACCTTGAACCATTCCATCTTTGTCCTTTATCTCAGTTACCAGATTCTCTGTCTCAAGAAACTCTTTACAAACCTTTGTGTTATCAAATTTACAACCACTATATTGAAAAAAATTGACCGCCCTCTAACATCTTTTGGAATCAATGATTGTATCATGCTTTTCCACAATCAATTCATCCTTGACCTTCAAAGAAGTAAAATTGAACACCAACTCAATATCATTTTCCTCAAATTATGTTTCATACATGTTTCGACATCTCCATAGATTGAAATGGTTGCATTCTTCATGTGATTTTCCTCAAACATATACCCATCTCTCTCATTGCTTCATCACAATCTCTCACAACATACCATCCATCTACCCAATAAGAGCTCCTGGAAGATGCACTTCTACCCACTCTCTCTCTCTTAGTCGTGTAATCTCTCTGGACCTTCTCCCCAACTTAATTTATGTTGGAGGATAGTGATCACATACCTCTTCCATGTATGTAGCCAACACACCTTCTCACAACTCTTTCTCTCTTGTAGCTTTAAGATGGACCACAAACACCTACAACCAACACACTTAACAATCCACCAGATCAACCAAATCTGATACCAAACTGATGTAGAGCATGGTGGGCTTCAAAGGCTTACAAAAACACAAAACATTGACTTTTGATTGATCACCAAAAACACTCATAAACTTTCTTCCATGAAACATGGTTTCAAAGGCTCCAAAACACCAAAAGGAGGTTTCAAGACACCAAACTCTTGTTGAACCTTTACCACACTTATAAGATCATGATATTGACTGGAATAACCCAACTAAACACCCTTATAACCCTGGTTCCTTCATTCATCCAATGCTCACTCATAAAAGACTTAATTCCTTATAATAGTCCCAAAGGACAAAACCAGACAACGTTTAAACAAGATGAGAACTAAAGAAACCCAAAGCATTTTAAAATACCCATTTTGGCTCTCTAAAACATATCAATAAATAGAATAAGATTTTTTTGGAAAGAATGACTTTAAAAATGACTGTCCCGTTGCCCCTTAAGCCAAATTAGGCCACTTTAACAAAGCATCACCATGAAACTCTTCACCCAATATATTAAATCTAATTCCAATGCTCTATATAGGTTACAAATGAATGGAAACAACAAATTTTAACAATGGAAACCCCTGAAAACTCACTAAATCATCAAAATCTTTGTTAAGCCATTTTAGGCTAAGTTCCATGAGGGTTTATTGAAAATGAACACTCCTAGCCTCTTTTCACATTAACAATACCTCAAAAACATTTAAATATGTCTGTGCATGCTATCTAAACCTTCACTAATCCTTTATCAATGCATTTTATACAAACTCCATCACTTAGCCATCAACTTTGAACCAAAAATCAATGAGAATCAATTAGGGCAACAACAAAAATTATGCACCATGACTTCCCCTACACCTGCAATCATAACGAAATTTAAAATCAACCTAAACTAATCCATTCCACCAATTTACAAATCCTCCATTGGTGGAATGGTTGTTTAATCTCTCTTTAGACTATCAAAACCCTTAAAATAAGGGTTTCAGAACAATTTGAAGGAAAAATGTTTAATAACACTTAAATCTCAATGAAACCTCTTCAAATCAAGTTTATCTAAGAGCTAATACATTGTCTTATCAAAACAAAATAAAATTTTATGCCTTGGTGATGCTGTACAGACCGTACAGTGCTTGCAAACAACAAGGAAAACACTGAGTCTCAAAACATGGGTACTTTTATTCAAAATTGTTTCAAAATACAATGTTCTTTACCCTTCCTCGCCTTCACAAGGCTCTTATAAAGATGTTACATCAGTTATCATAATTTCCCTTTGAGTTCCCAACAATCAAAAACCTTCCCTTACAAAAGTGACTCTTCAACTTCTTGCATTTTGTGCATTTTTGCATTTTTGACAACATTTACAAGATTTTGCATTTTGTGACAACTTGCCCCCATAATCCCCTAGAAACCTAATTAAATGACTCAAATGCATTAGGAAAGGTCCAAATATGACTTTATTACAATCATACATGATTAAGACTCAAATATTACAAGTTTTCCTCATGGAGGTTTGAAGTTTACATGGTGCCCTACACCATTATGTTTTTTATTGCACATTTAGATTGAAGAAGACTTGAAGACCTTTTGAAGAGAAAGATTTAAAAATTTGTGAAAGTTGTCATCAAATCACAAAATCTCACCTATAGATTGGATTTCTGACTTTTTGGCATTGAAACCTGGAGAAATTAGAAGCTTCGGATCTGAACTAGAGGCTCCTGAGAGATTATTGCAACCCCTGTACTTGGACCCATTCGCCCATGGGTGAATGAGTCTCATATTAGCTTCTGTAAAACACTTTTGGTGACTATTACACAAGTATCTTCCTTTCTCAGGTCTGCATTTTGTTTTATGGTTCTGCAAATATTGAGTTTAATATTACTGTTTCAAGTGTTAGATTGCATTTTGGTGTTGATTTACTATTTTTTAGTTTTTCTCCCCAAAGTGTTGTTTGACCCTTACCCCTATCCTTTGGTCATAAGGAAATTTGAATATTCTCACTTTGACTTGATTCATGTAAGGGTTGATAATCAATTTATTGTGTGGATCTCATTTCCTAATGAAATAGAGGAAAATAGGTCCCTTATCATATCATATTTAACCCCCCCTCATCACCTATTTTTCTATGTTTCACCTTATATTAGAACTATATGTGTGTGTATATGTTTTCTAACTCTTTAACCCTTAACCAATCTAATAATCTTTCTAATACATGCTAATCCATCCATTTGATCATCCTAATATCAATCAATCCCATTATTGACATTTTAAGGATCTTAACTTCCTCTAAATCATCTAATCTAATCCAAACCATTCATATTTTCTAATCGAAAACCCCAATCACATCCTTTCATCCATCTAATCTATCTCTAATGATTAATCATATTCATCAATTTAATTGTTTTTAACCAAACCAGCTCAATCTGAAAATCAAAATCAACCCCCATAATTAATCAAGACCTCAACAAAATTAATCAAACCAACACTTGCTTCCTAGTTTACCTGCAAATTCGTTGCTCTATTCTAGTAAAGGTGTCACTTTGTTAGGTAGAGGTGTCGCTCTATCAGACAAAGGCATCGCAATGTTGAACCTGCAAAGGCGTTAGTATTTGGCAAATACATTGCTATTTTCAAAGGTGTCAACCTATCAACCTGCAAGCAAAAAAGCAAAATGATTTCAAGCAAATGTGTCACTATTTGCAAAGGCATGAGCCTTTAACATGAAAATGCGTCACCATTTGCATATGTGTCAATTTATATGGGAAAAGGTGTTGTCTTGCTTCCCGCACCTACAATGTTCAAAAAACTTCAAACAAAGTTAGCTAATTAGAGACGTGGGTCCCACTGGGTGTGCCAAAATGTGAACATGGAAGATTAATAAGATCAATTAAACTAGGAATCAACTAAGAAACAAAGCAACTGATCTAATGTTAGTGAATGAATTGGACCCTTTGATAAATATGGTGATAACAATGACTCTCTTGCCAGATAAACACTAGTACTAATTCATTAATAGTTCTAGAAAGGCCACAATTGTATTTGTGGATTTCCTCTGAATTGAAAGGTACGACTCCCTCATGCGAATTAAATGAAAGATAAGTAGCTTTTAACTAGAAAGTGATAAGGCAACTAACATTAATCCATAAATATGTGACTAATGTGAAATAAACCCTAAGGGATCACCAATTAGATAGCTTAAAGACTGTACTTAATTAATGACGAAATCTAGTATATGCATGAAATGAAAGATTTCATAATTGCAATGAGAGAAATAAATGTATCTGAAGAAATCTTGCACAAAAAATATATTCTATTTCGCACATGACTCATAGGTCAGTATGATCAACATTTCATTTTGCTTACAACACACATATTAAAAGTCACTACAATTAGAAATAAATTGAAAAAGTAAATCCTAAGTGTTCCTTCCTCAATTACACCACTGTGTAATCTCTAGAGATCGGAGCCCTGCTCAATGAATTTTTTGACTAGAAATAGGGGTCATATTCCTCTCTTGACAGTTATCGATTGGTTGTGGTAACGTCTTCTTATTGCATAACTATCTTTCTTGGAAATCGGTAGCTAGGAAATAATAAATAACTTGCATGATTATATTGCCAATGAAAGACCTTAAATGATTCCCAAGCACTTCTTGATTTAACTCTCACCTTGTGGCCATTGATTAAAAAATGGTTCACATACCTCACCAATTGAGCATTAAACAATTGTCACATGTGTGAGCTATCCCGCAGGGAGATCAATTAGGAATGTGACTTAAATTCCCATCATATCAACCATTAATTCAAACTGCCTCACCATCCTATCATCTTGATTGTTCTTGGTTAACATGTCTTTCCAACCCACTATAAATTCAACAATAACAACCCCACTTTGCCATCTTGTAGTATCAAACATGGCTAGTTCTCAAAGTGATGGTGTATCTATGAATGATTTTTTCACCATTGAAGAGATCAAGTGTAGTCCTCTTTTCAGGCGACTGTCTGATCAATTAAAGGAGGTTTTCATAGTTGAAAGAGAGATTGAGGAGGAAGTGGTGCGCAAAATATTGGGAGATACCTTTTTGAATCAGGTTCATGTGCACAATGCAACAGTCCTAGACTGCTTCATGTACACCATAATCCGTACCTCCGGACATCATGATTGGGAGGGAAACAAAATGATTGGTGAGACCAAAATATCTTTATTGGGTGACCGTAGCCATCGCTGGTCCTAGTAGTTGTCCACATAGTGGGCTAATAGGAGATGCCATTTACATTGCTTCTATTCCTCAAATTGAAGCCCTAGAAGAAGCAGTAACTCTCCTGTGCGTAGGGCTTGTGAGAAACAACATGGGACTGTTTGCCCAGTTTTTGTAGTCACATGAGAATCTGCTCTCACCTACTCAGATAGAGCATCTCCAAGTGGTTATAGAAGCAATCCGTGTGTTGGTGTTCACCTCTGTGCCTAAAAGAATTTCTTGTTTTGATATTATCTAGTTGCCCCGTTTCTATGTAATCGACAAAAAATTTGTATTCACAACAATACACACACATATATAATAAAGTATAGCGTTTTAGTACTTCTAGTGTTGATTTTTCGTATTCTAAACAATTTTGTCTTGATTCTGGTTTATCGCTATATGTGGATGGAATTTTCTTTATTCAACTCTACATAAATGACTTTTTTTGCACTTTAAAGTGATAATCTTTATGATGGCCACTTAATTTCTTTGAAAAACATGCTCTGGCAATAATGTGGAGACTTCGTAGAACTATACAAATTGTCATTGTAGTTATAGGGGTCACTTAGATTCCCACTCAACTTAGAAAAACTTCAAATAAGTTTATCAACAGTTTTTTTGACAAGTTCATAAACTTTAGGTACGAACCGCTCACCTTTCAGAAGAAAGACTTCAAAAAATGCTACAAGTTATGAAAAAACCCCAAAATACTACTTGGCTTAAGAGACAATGAAGGAAAGTACTGTGGCGTTAAAATGGGAAGTTAGACGAAATGGCTAAAACACCGCTCAAGTTAGAAATATTCAATAAAACTCTGCTTGAGTAAAGACTTAGCCAAAATTAAACATAGGGGTGTTGGTTTACAAATAGGGGTCCCAAAATTTAGACAATAGGGACTTTGACTAGGGACAAGTACTAAAAATGACACAACTAGGGAACTAGAAGTATTAGACCAATCCTATCCATTGGGAAACAAAGTCAAGCAAAGAGGAAGGGAAATGCACAAAACAAAGCAAACACACCCAAAAACAAGACACCAAAAGACTATATACAAGGTAGGTGACACCTACCGAAAAGGGAAAGGATGAGGAAAACTCACACAAAACCATTAACATATCAGAAGAAAGACCCAGACCTGAAGAAACTCGTTGGCAAATGTAGCTTCTGAAGGGTAGTGAGAATATGGGCAACCCAAATATAAGCATTGAAGTTAAACAAGAAGCCAACAACACTGCTTCCGAACAACTACTTCTCATCATAAATCATCTCCTGACATGAAGGGACATCATCAGATGCCTTCAAAGCACTCCTTGTTTCTTGATACTTAATTTTTAAAAATATTTCCTGCTTTTGAAGTGAATTCAAATTTCCCACCTCCCCTGCAACCATATGACTTATCATTTCATGAACAATCCCTTGACTGACACATTGAACCCATGATTCTATGACTTCCCAATCCTTCACCTCCACAATATCCTCTTTTTTATGTTATCAAAAAAAGAATGAGTGGCTTCCACTATCAATGGTCCTAGCGAACCAAAAACAATCTCTCCAAATAAAGCATTTCCATGTATCTCAAAATTTTAAAAAAGGAAGAGAGGATTTGAATTAACTGACCACTTAACTCCACTTTCACCTGGAGGATCTTTGACAATATTCTTAGTGACATGGGCAGTTTTATCTTGGAGATCTTCAAACATGAAGGTCTCGTATTTTGGAATGAAAAGAGCGCTAGACTCTTGAATTTTACTGTTTGGACTAAGGAGCAGATTACTTGCAGGAATAGATGAAGGGACAATTTGGAAAGTAGGGTTATACCTTTCTTATGGTGTATAGTCTTCATCATCGTTGGATGAGTTGGATTTGTCTTCTGACTGAAATGTGGTGCTTAAACTATACACTTGGACATGCCAACACTGATATTTTTCTTTCACAAATACTCCCTAATCAGGTAAAGATTGTACCTCATTCAATATAGTCAAGTTAATTTTTTCAGCAGTAGCACGAGAGGCATTGGTAACCGCTTGAAAACTAGAGGAGAAAGGGGCAAGTGGTGGGTGATGATTGATAGATTGATTAACATGGCCAAGTTTCCACTTACCCACCACAATCGGGTCATCTTCAATGTTTACTGCTTCAATTTGGACTTGTTCAACTCTAGATACTTTTTCTCTTTTTAGCATAAGTTGAACATCAGGATCAAGGGCAGAAGTAAAAACATGAAATTGAATCACCTTGCTAGGTTGCTTTGATGAAGGAATCCATTGAAGAGATTAATTAAGCCGATAGATGAACTCCCTCATAGATTCATGTCCTTCCTTTACAATTTTGAAGAAACTTATGAGCAGAGCAGCTACATCGACAGGGTTCTGGAAGTGTCGCATAAATAGTTTACGTAGGACATCCCATCCTATTACGTAACTTTTCTCCAACCACCTGAAACACTCAACATCCTTTCTAATTAAACTATTGATGAATATTCTAAAAAAAACATTTTCCTCCTGAATTCCCAAAATTCCACTTACTGCAGTCATGGCCAGAACATGCTCTACCAGATCTTGGACACCATTGCCAGAGAATTTTAGAAACCTCTTTCTTGAGCCACGTGGCAAGTCATTACATTGAGATAGAGCGAAAGGCCCAATATGACTACCCTAGGGAACAAAATCCATGGTACTCGCAGTCGCTAACTCCTATAGGAGTAATAAAGAAAAACTCTAGGTCATCGGCAAGGTGGCGATTGAGCTAAAGGGTGATTTTGTGGCTGGTTGGGACACTGATTCAGATGTTGATTGGGAGGTTGGTTTCGACATGGATCAGGACGACGAGGTGGGTTGTCGTAGTATTCAAAAACCAATCTTGGGGGTCGTTCCACTACCAATAGTGGTGGGCGTAGGGCCCATTCTTCTTCTTCTTCTAGAATGAAGTTGATGTGCATATAATTCACAACACTTCTCTTGTACCTCCAAGCGAGAGTATTTAATTGTGATATGATGTCTTCTTGTTCAAGCTACATCTAATCAAGATCAGGTTGAAGTACAAGAAACACGTCATTGTGGGGAAGTACCATCTTGTTGCATGCAATGAAAACAAATTGTCAGGGATTTAAATGTTCCTAGTAGAGTCGTCAAAAATCTGTTAGCGAATGAATTGGTCCCTTTGATAAATATGGTGATAAAAATGACTCTCCTGCCAGATAAGCACTAGTACCAATATGTTAATAGCTTTGGAAAGGCCACAATTGCATTTGTGGCTTTCCTCTAAATTGTGAGGTACAACTCCCTCATGCGAATTAAATGAAAGCTAAGTATCTTTTAACCAGAAAGTGATAAGGCAACTGACATTAATCCATAAATATGTGATTAATGTGAAATAAACCCTAAGAGATCACTAGTTAGACAACTCAAAGACTGTACTTAATTAATGATGAAATCTAGTATATGGATGAAACAAAATATTTCATAATTGCAATGAGAGAAATAAATGTAGTAGAATAAATCTTGCACAAAAAATATATTCTATTTCACACATGACTCACAGGTCAATACGATCATCATTTCATTTCGCTTACAACACATAGATTGAAAGTCACTACAACTATAAATAAAATGACAAAATAAATCCTAAATATTCCTTCCTGAATTACAACACTGTGTGATCTCCAGAGATCAGACCCCCGTTGAATGAATTTTTTGACTAGAAATAGGGGTTGTATTCCTCTCTTAACAGTTACCAATTGGTTGTGGTAATGTCTTCTTGCCACATAACTTTCTTTCTTGGAAATTGGTAGTCTGGAAATAATAAATAATCGACATGCTTATATTGCTAGTGAAAGACCTTAAACGATTCCCAAGCACTTCTTGATTTAACTCTTACATTGTGGCCATTGATTTAGAAATGATTCACATACCTCACTAATTGAGCATTAAACAATTGTCCCACGTGCAAGCTGTACTGCAAGGAAATCAATTGGGAATGTAACTTAAAATCCCATCATATCAATCATTAATTCAAACCACCTCACCATCCTATCATCTTAATTGTTCTTGGTTAACATGTCTCGCCAACCCTCTATAAATTCAATAGGAACAACCTCACTTCGCCACCCTATAGTATCAAACGTGGTTAGCACTCAGAGTGATGGTGTATCCATGAATGATTTTGTCACCATTGAAGAGATCGAGTGTAGTCCTCTTTTTAGGTGATTGTCTAATCAATTAAAGGAGGTCTTCATAGTTGAAAGCGAGATTGAGGAGGAAGTGTTGTGCAACATATTAGGAGATACCTTTCTGAATTAGGTTCACGTGCACAATGCAACACTCCTGGAGCTCTTCGTGTATACCATAATTTGTACCTTTGAACATCGTGACTGGGGAATGAGGATAGCAGAACGATTGGTGAGACTAGAATATCTTCACCAAGTGAATGTATCCATCACTGGTCCTTGTAGCTATCCATGAAGGGGGCTGATAGACGATGCCATTTGCATTGCTTCTATTCCTCATAATGAAGCCCTAGAAGAAGCAGTAACTCTCCTACACACACGGCTTGTGAGAAAAAACATGGGACTGTTTGCCCAATTTTTGTAGCTACATGAGAATCTGCTCTCACTTGCTTAGATAGAGCGTCTCCAAGTGGTTATAGAAGCAATCCATGTGTTGAAGTTCACCCTTTGTGCCTGAAAGAATTTCTTGTTTTGATATTATCTAGTTCCCCTGTTTTTATGTAATCAACAAATTTTTTGTATTCCCAACAATACACACACACATATAAATAATAAAGTATAGCGTTTTAGTACTTTTGGTGTTGATTTCCTATATTCTGAACAATTCTGTCTTGATTCTAGTTTAATTTTGCTATATGTGGATGGCATTTTATTTATTCAACTCTACATAAATGGCTTTTTTTTTGCACTTTAAAATGATAATTTGTATGATGGCCACTTAATTTCCTTGAAAAATGTGCTATGGTGGTAATGTGGAGACTTCGTAGAACTATACAAATCGCCGTTGTAGTTATAGGGGTCACTCGGATTCCCGCTCAGCTTAGAAAAACTTGAAACAAGGTTATTAGCGGTATTTTTGACAAGTACATAAACTTTAGGTACAGACCACTCACCTTTAGAAGAAAGACTTTAGAATTTGCGACAAGTTACGAAAAAACCACAAAATACTGCTTGACATAAAAGATGACAAAGGAAAGTATTGTGGCGGTAAAATGAGAAGTTATACGAAATGGCCAAAACACCGCCCAAGTTATAAATATTCAATAAAACACTGCCTGGGTAAAGACAACCAAAATTAAAAATAGGGGTGTCGGTTTACAAAGAGGTGTCCCAAAATTTAGACATCTAACTAAGCCATATTCCAATGAAATTATTACAAATACTACAAAGCTTAAGGGAAATATAAAATATCATAGATAATCTAATTCAAAAGCCTAATTAATAAAAAAAAACTTCATCCCATTAGGGGATTAGTGTTGGATCTGATGTGAAGTGCTTAGTCCCAAGCGTAATCTATATTTGATTGATGCAAAGATTCAAAGGATAGATGAATGGATAGCAATGGTGATTCACAAATGGTAATTGATCTCAAAGATGGATGTAAAATTTAGTATAGTGTAGTTGCTTGAATGCTTGTGAATAGAAATTCATGTAAAATGAACACTATTTATAGACTTTTTGAAGGAATCAATGGTTTAGATCAAATTGGCTAATCAAAGGATAGAATTGAATGAGAGGATATGCCATGGATGAATGATCAAATCAAAGGATGAGATTGTTCGATGGCATGGACCAATGATATTAATCAAGGGCTCAAATCACTTGAGACAAATGCAATCCCATGATTTTAGGAGCATGCAGGAGATATTTCCATGTGGAGGGAAGTATTTGAATTCAAATTGAAGGAATATTCCATGAAAATATTCTTTCAATGATTGAAGGAAAAATTTAGAAGAAATTAGTTAATTAAATAATTAAGAAATTATTTAATTATGCAAGTGGAGGGAATTTAGATCTTTAATTAAACAATTATAAATCATTTAACCAAAAGGGAAATGTGACATTTAATTAAACAAATTACATTATTTAATCAAGTGAGAAGACTTAGGAGATTTTATTAAATAATTTGCATTATTTAATCAAAAGAGATGAAAATTAGTGTGAAGGTGGTAAATTAATCAAATAATATTAATCATTTGATTAATAGAGGAAAATAGTGAATTTAATTAAATGATTGACATTATTTAATTAAATAGATGAAAATACGTAATAAATGAGAGAAATGGTGAATAAATCAAAATCAGGTGTGTGATATGCTAAGGACATTTTTAGGTGTCTATAGGTACAATAACGAATCTCAATCTCAAAGGAAAAATTATCGTTCCTAAGGGTTGATGACTGACATTATCAAATCCACAAATGCACAAAGAAGTAGTAAGAGAAGACTAATCTATTTTAATTCTAGGTAACAAGTCGATGCTACATACGTTGAGTGCCAAACCGGTATCAACAAGAGCACACTTAATGTCAATATTATTAGTATTAATTATTATCATAAAGGATCCACTTGCTTCTATACTTTTAGAGGCAGGAGTTCATGCAAATAGAATGTAATATTCGGTGAATTTGCATGAATATGAGCCATCAACACATTAACATCTATCGGCCTAGCAGAAGAAGGAAAAAGGATCTTTTGCAAGGCTTCCTAAAGCATATCTTGGTAAACTGGAGTAGTTTGAAGAAAATCCCACAGTGAGGTCTGGGTGGAGTAACATGAAGTTGCTCGATAAGATCATACTCACCAAGTGCTTTAGTTACAGGTTCAGGTGCTTGAGGAAGGCTTGGTTGAGAAGGTGGTAAAGAAGTAGGTTGATTTATATTTTGTTGATTCCTTCTAGTATTGTAAGCATGGGTTACTGCTTTATAAGAGGAAGCCTTAGATTGCATGAATCTCGTGTAAAGGTCTAGTGTGCCACTTGTGAATGGAACCCCATGTTTAATATAATGTATTCTTTTGGGAGATGTGCTAGCTGAAGTCACATAAATGATGGGTCTCTTAGGCCTTTGAGGGGCTACAGAGCCTATAACTACATTCACAGACTCTTCAACTTGCAAAGAAGAAGAAGATTGTGATGAAGAAGTTTGTTTAGGAGATCTACAAATAAAAGGAGATGCCTCTAAGAAATCATCTAGGGAATCATCCAACATACTAAAATCTTCTTTTGAGAATGCATTATCAAAAGCATCAAATTTTTGAAGAAAAAGATCCAACATGATTAGTTTAGCGTTGGGTTCACCAAAAATGTAAAGGAAGGGATTTAGTACTCCTGAGTCTCTAGGATAAGAAAGAGTCTACAGGGAGCAAATAACCCTCGATTACCTCAAAGTACAAGCTCAAGTGACCAAGTATGAAATAAGGAATATTGTAATAACTTAATTAAACAAAATATTAAGCTAGAATGATAAAACTGTAAATTAATAGAATCTAAGAGAGAGAGAGAGAGTTATAGAATATAAATTATAGAAACAAAAAGATTGAGACTTATAGATTCTACCCCCAAAAGGACAGAGTCATGACCAATGGAAGATAGTGTGCCGCAAGGACATCTATGCCTTGTGCTATCATCCTTTCCAAATCAAGAGATAAAAAGTTGAAATCTGCAAATACCCAACTCTTCAAATCCAAACACCTGCACACAAGAAGGACGAGGAAAAATGTTGGGGCTGTTTTGGGGCTTTCTCAGTCAAACCCCCATTTTGGTGTTTCCACCTCCGCGGACAACAAGATAGATAGAAATAGATGAGATGTAAAATGTAATAGACACAAACCTCGTTGTGGAGGAAAGCCCCTATCACGATTAAAATAGACAAGACAATTGGATATTTGTAAATAGACAAGACAGAGCAAATAAGAGAGTGTTACCAATAGTTTGTGGCTCCTTCTTGGCTTGATAGACGAGATGTTGCTTGCTTGCAAGAGATCCTTGGCTGTCGATGAGACGAGAATTTGGTAAAGCTTCGCTGTAGAGAGCAAGAGAGAAAATATGTTAATAATCTCATCTTGATCACTGTGTAAGGGTTGCAAGAGCATTTAAATGCCTTGGAACAATTCTACAAGGAGATTGGTATGCAAGTCAAAACCAACAAGATGAAGATCATGATCTTCTCGAATAAAAGGAAGAAAAAGTAGATCAAATTTTATTTTGAAGGAAATATTATAGAGGAAGTAACATAATACAAATGCCTTGGCATTAGTTTCAACAATAAGCTCAATTGGGATACTTGCATAAGAGAACTTTGGGAGGGTGGAGAGCACCACATGCTTTGCAAAGTAGAAGCAAGGAGGCAAAGTTATGACACTGGAAAATTATATGGATTATTTTTAGACTTTTAGTTATTCCAATAATTTTTATTGATGTGAATAATGGGCCAACACCAATTTAGTGGTAAAATGGCGGTAAATAGAGAGGATTAAAAAATACATGATCGCAAGCAAATTCAAACTCAAAATTTCAGTCCCTTATGGGATTATTCTTGTTGAAATGGGTTAACTTCCCTATTGAGGCTATTGCTATGGTGTTCTCATTATGTATCTTAAGTAAATTGAATAGATGGAGACACATAGATGGCCTAAGGTTGCCATCAAAGATGTCTTGAGTGAGAGAAATAAGTCTTGAATGAAACAAAATGTTAAGTGGATGAGAAAATGGGGCATTCACCTAAATATACACCCAAATAATAACAAAGAAATAAATGCCTTTGTTATTGTAAATTTTGCAGGTCTATGTGGAAAAAACTTTTAAGATTTTTTATTTTATTTTATTCTTGATGAATTTAACCCCACTTATGGTCAATTATAAGATTCTTATAGCTCAATTGATAACTAGCTCACACCACCTTTGATGTGAAACAAGTAGATGAAAAAGGTCTAAAAAAGAATGTGATGAAATAGTTTGTATCTTTTGCATGTCAGAGGTAATTGAATATGAGAAACACTTTATTCTAGTGCGAAACTTACAACGATATTCAAACCAAGTATGCAAACACTTTAGCGGCTACTTCTCTACAAGATTTGTTCAAATATGATAAGTTTAGGAAAACATGGTAGTTCATCATCTAACTGTAAATAATAGTTGTTTTGTATTTTTTAAAGTTATAGAAACGAAATTTGTTGTCCCATAGACTATCTTTTACCTCATAGATATTAAATTCTTCTATTCTATTCTATACCAAAATTACAAATATAATAAATTAAAGTCAATTACCATCATTCAAAAATATCTTTATAATATAAATATCTCTAAAATAAATATTTTATTTATTTTTTATATAAAATTAAAATATCTATATCACCTATCCGTAAACCATCTTTGGCATCGTGGACGTTAAAAACCTGGTATTCTCGATATGAAATGAAATGAAATATTTTAATAACGTCCACGAGGCCACAGCAGCCTATGGGACCCAGGAACAACACAAGACCACCACCGAAAAGAGAAGACCCTAAACAGCCTGAGATCTTCGCTCGAGATTAGCTCTACGACAGTGAATTTTGATGATGTAATTTGCAGATTTGACCAACCTTTCCTCCTCAAACAAGGTATTTAAGTTGTCCACTTGTAAGATGTCCCCATAAGTGACCCGAATATCTTTGTATGCTGAGCACTCCATAACAAAGTGCCACTCTGTCTCCACTAATCCCATGTCGCAAAAACGACATATTCTTTCTTCCCACTCTTCTTTAGGAACCATCCATCTGCCCGTCTCACATCTAAGACGATGTGAGCTAGTTCGGAGTTGAGCTATCAACATCTTTGCTCTCCATTTAATATTTGCTCCTATATATGCCTTTTCATCATGGTCCCCCTTAGGATTGAATTCTTTGATATAATAGTCTTTTTTTCGCCCTGATTGTTTTGTCCATAAAGCTTTTTTGAATTTTTGTTTCACATATTTTTTTATTTCTTCATTTGAACTTGGACAATCTTGCATATTCACACCCCACTTTTCCATCCATTTTTTGTTTTGTTTCATCCATGTATTCCTTCTTCTATCCAACTTTTCTTTTACGATTAACTTAGGCCACCGATGGTCGTCCATGTTTTGAACCTTTTGAAGGTAACATAGTAACCGAATCATCGCGAAAGCCTCCAAGGGAAAGGTGCCTGACTCCGCTAGTAAAATCTCATAAGGTATCGTGGTTTTGAGTTTAAGGCTGCTAACAATTAGATGCTTTTGAATTCTTTCCACTTGCCTCCATTTCTGATCTGACATGCTGCTGCCCCAAATTTCGCACCCATATAGAACCACCGGGGTCACAAGTAAGCCAAACAACGTTCTCTTGGTTTTCCAATCCCATAGCTCAGCATTTCTACATCTGTTTTGTAGAGAGTAGAGCGCTTTCCAGCCCCCTTGGATCCTTTTTGCTCTACAAGTTTCCCAACTGAGCTTATAGTGAAAATCTAGCCCAAAGTATTTGTATTCATCTACAATTTCCAGCGGATTGCCCTCAAAGATAAAGCTAATTTGCTGTTTTTTCCTTCTCAGAGAGAATATCATAATTTTGGTTTTACTAGTATTCACTTGCATCCCAACTTCCTGACAAAATGATTCAAGAGCTTTCAAATGTTTTCTTAACTCATGTGCTGTTTTAGCAATCAAAATGAGATCATCGGCATACAAGAGCAATTTTATTACATAATTGGCCAACTGAATACCTTCCCCACCAACTTTGTCTATCCACTCTTCCAACTTGTCAATGTAAAGCCCGAATAGCGTTGGGGAAAGCGGGCAGCCTTGCTTGACTCCAATGTCACTGCCAAAGCACTCCGACATACCTTCATTAGTTCTGATTTTAGCTCTGACCTGCTCATACAGCCTATGAACAGCCGCCCTAAGAGCCCTTGGGACTCCCAGTTCCTCCATTCTATTCCACAACTTGCCCCGTGGCACTGTGTCAAAGGTTTTTTTGAAGTCAACAAAGCAGCAAAAAGCCTCCTCCCCTTGAACGTTCCAAATTTTTTCAATCAAAAATCTAAGTGTAATACCATGATCGATAGTGGAATGTTTTGGTCTAAAACCAGCCTGCCCTTCAGCTCTTTTGCCCTCTTTCTCAGCCCAACTACTAATTCTACGCTCAATCATGCTTCCAAAAAGTTTTCCAAGAAGCGGATTAATCATAATAGTGCGGTAATTTGATGGGTTATTAGTGTCCCCACTTTTGTATAGGGGAACCACAACACTAGTAGTCCACCCTTCCGGAAAGCCCTCTTGAATAACCCTATTGAAAAAGCCCTTGATGCAAGGCGCAAGGACCTCAATGCCCCATTTTAAGAATTCAGCTTGCAGCGCATCAATATCCTGTGTTTTTCCCCCAGCCAACCTTTTTATCCCTTGATTGATGTCTTCTATGGTGAATAGTTCAGTGGCAGCCCTGATAGTTGGGGGTCTATGTTTATCTTGTTCCCGCTCATACAGTAACTTTGCATATTCCATCCATTGAGAGCTTGTGATATTGTTTTCTGTTTGTTTTCTTTTTTGTTGTAGCTCCTTCCAGAATTTCTTGGGGTTGTTCTTTCCAAGGGCAATCAACTCCAACCTTCTAGTGCTAACATATTTTTCTTTTTTGTTCCGTATCATCTTTTCGTATTCTTTCTTGTTTTCTGTGGTCCTCCCACCCTGGTGAAATTTTCTTTTTGTTAATTTGCACTCTTCATCAAACCATGGGTTTGCTGGGAAAGTAGAAGTAATTGCCTTCTTAGGCCTAGCCCTCTTACACTCATCCAAAGCCTTGTGAACAATAGGGATCAGCATGTCCTTGTTTATAGTGTGATGCCCTGTGGTAGCTAATTTTCTTTCATACTCGATGAAAATCCTTTTGAGGGAATTCTTGAAGACTTCCCGATTGTCATGGTTCATGATGATTCTACCTTGCGGATGCACTTTCTTTTTGCTGATAGGAATCTGCCCCCTTTGATGCATGCTAATGTGGGCGTCAAGATTTACATATATTGGATTATGATCTGATTTCAGCTCTAAAGGACATTTTTCAATCACTAGTTCCTTTATCTTTGACGTGTAAACATGCGAGCAAATGACATAATCAACCACACTTTGTCCATTGTATGTTTTGCAGGTGATGTTGCCTGAGTTCGGCCATGCTTTCAAACCATTGCAAATGACCAATTTGAATAAACTACATAGCCCCAACAACTCAGCCCCGTAGTGCGTGACATTGTGCTTACTATCTTGCGAATTCCTTTCCCACAGGTGCTGTCCCTCTTCCTCCAACCATAGTGGATCAGCTTTCTCCTTGTCCTTGCTTGCCAAGCTGAGAGCTTGTATGTTTGCAGTCCTTGCATTAAAATCCCCTATTAGAATAACCTCTCCCATGCCATTATAGATTGAAATGTCCCTTTTTAGAGCAGCAAAAGGATCCTCACGGTCTAGGTTCCTTTTCTTGTAAGATTTGGAGCCTTTTGGGGCAAAATAGCAGGCAGCCACTCTTATGACAGTTTGATTTTCTGTTATTTTAAACCATATATATTGTTTGTTTGGGTCTTCTTTCTCGACTTGAATGTTATTGCACCATATTTCTTTGATTAGGACTGCAACTCCACCATGCCCTTTACCACTATCTGTTCTCTCGTTCCAAATGGAAGCTTTTTTATATCCTTCAAAGTCTGGAATTTTACAGCCATCATGCTCATGAGTCTCCGTAAGGATGATGATGTCTTTTCCTTCTGCAATGGGCCCTAAACCAGGTCCTCTTCTCCACGGGTAACCTCTACAATTCCAACTTACTATTGACACCTGATCCTGGGGGGCCCCGAGTTCCTACTTTTGGTGAGTAATTCTGTCACTAACTTGAGCTTTCCCATCTTGTAACCAAGCCCATTTTCCTTCGTTCCTTGCTGCCTTTACTTTTTCCCACTCCTTACGCCTTTCTTGTTGTTGGACTATTGTTAAGTCCTCGTCAAGGTATATTTGTGTACCTTTAAGAAACTTCTTGTTCCTTAGCAGCTTGTTCTTGTTAATCGTGAATCGTGATACATATGACGACACGCACAAGCACAAAAATTATTGTTCCGTATGAATTCTGCGCGCTTAAACCCTCCCTTTCATTTTGAGACTGTCAGAGGACACGTGGGACTTTAGTACAGGTCAAGTATATCGGATAAGCCTAGTTGGCAAAATTCCAGTCCCTCCAAGCAATTTTACTCGTCCCACCACTACCTATCTCTTCCTCTCGATGCTCTTCTCTGTTTTCTTGGAAAAAAATAATATGAATAAAATTTGACGAGTCCGCCACTTGAAGGGCAATCGAACGCGCAGTTATTTTCTTCAATTTGAATCTTCCCCAAACATGGCAGCGGCCCTGGCATCAGTTTCTTTTAGTGGATTTGGAAAATTATCAGAAAGGTCGGTCTCTCGAACGTTATTATCTAATAGTAATGTTATTTTCAGCAGCAGCGGCAGCATTAGATGGCGAACGGCCACCGGTGTCGATCAGATTGGTGGAGTTTCCCGGCCATTAATTAGTCCTTCAGTCTCTGTAATCCGTTGTTCTACGTCCTCTACGGCAGGTGCTTTTTAGTATACACAACTTTCTCTGCTTTATATAGTTTTCTTTCCTCTTAGCATCATTGTAATGAATATTTGAGTTGCAATGTAACACAATTTTTTAATGCCAATGTGTGGTGGGCGCTATGCACTGCAAAGTAGATTTTGATCTTGCGGCGTTTTGAGTTCGATTCTCATTTTAGTTGCTCGTATTAGGTAGCTTGAAGCCATTTTTTTAATTTCCAAGATTTGTCTATTTTTTAAATGTTTTTTTAGTGGATTCCAAAAGAATTGGACCAGGGAGCGAACCGCGGTGTTTCTTATAGACTTCTTATTTTTTCAATTCGCTAGATTTTTACACAATCTTAAAAACGTAAACAACTTTTAGATTTCAAAATTTTGAAAAACACCATAATTAAGACATGATTTTTCTACACTCTATGTAGATGAGTTTGTGATGCTTCTGAAAATAACTGCATGTCTGTTTGTATCAAAGTTTTGGATCACACCGAGTGATCCATCACCCACAATCTAATAATTTTTTTTTCTCATTGATGAATCATTAAATGTGATCTGAGATGTTGATGAAAAAACTTACACAGTTAATTCAAAAAAAAGTAATAGATCATTGACTGTGATGAATTGTTAAATAAAAAAATCTTACACAATTATTTCCAAAAGTATCACAAACTGATGATAGTTAAGGTTTTCTTTTTAAATATAAATATTGTTTTCATTTTTATTGGTGGGAAAATAAATGTATCTCTTGGTTTAGTAAATGAGGGTTGAATAACCTCACCCACCAAGAAATGATACAAATAAACAAAAAGGCAATCTTACCTATGGATTCCTACCAAGACACATAAGGCTGAACCATCATCATGGTTTCATATTTAGGCTAGATGAGAGTATTATCAAAGTCTTTTTAAAAGATTATCTTCCTATAACTGGACAAACAGCCTAAAGGTCACAACCAGTATTATTTCAGTTATAAACAAAAAGAGTAGAAAGATTGCTCAAACCTGTTGTTTAGTGGGCAAGACCAGCAGGTTCCTTCTTCCATTCACATCTTGCATTGCACCTGTATGTACCAATGCTGCATCCCATTACTTCTGTGTGGCAATTTCTTGTTCCAATAATGGGCAGAACTTATTGGAACAGAACATCTATTCCACGCCCTTGTGTTTTCAGGTTTCCAGAATTCAAATTCAGTTTGTGTTGCCCTTCCTCTCCTCTTCTTCAAAGGTCTCCCAACTAACCCATCTCTGATAATTTCTTGGAGATTCTTTTGCTCTTTGGACAGTGCAGGCATGTGATCATCCTGTTGGGCAGAGAGTAAAGTGTCTTAACATATGCACACCTTTCAGCTTCTTTCTTGTGCCATTTTGTCTCATCTTTCTCTAGATGCTTGGTACTCTCTTGTAGCTCCTTCAGTGTATTCCTGCTTCATTTAATTGTTGCTCCTTCAAGCTCTTCTCCTTTAGGAAAGTTTGTTTGATATATGCTTGCATTTTTCATCCTTTCACCTTCTTCTTAACCTCTTGGAATAAAATGTTTGATAGAATTCTATGTTGAATTTTTAACCTTTGGTACGTCACTTTGAATACCATCACCTAGCATCCATTTTACATAGTGCAGGGCCTTAGTATTAGGAGATGGTTGATCTCCAGGACTAGAATTCTGTCTTTGATTATCATTAGGTAATATGGATTGTCATTTGCATCCTTGATACCCTAGGGCATAGTATCAAAACTTAGTGATCAACTCATCCACTCGTGAGTAATTGGGTGCCAAGCAAGCTGGATTAGTCACTCATTTGCAAACTCATTGGCAAATTTCAGGGTGAGTACTCACTTGGAAAATTTCAAGTACTAACAAGGCTATTCCAAAAACTTGTCTTACAAGAGAAAAAGACAGGTGGTGGTCTTCTCATTTATGCTATTTTGCCTTAGACTCTTTGATAACATTGAATTGATTTTCAGATGATTTCAACTCATTATGAGAAATTGTTGACTGATTGGGCAGAATTATTGACCATATTCGAAAGATATGTAACTCTTTGTTTGTTTTTGCATTTCATTTTTGTTGCGTTATAGCATTTCTAGGGTCTTAATATATCTTTTTATTTTGCTCCTCTCACTGACCTCACTAAAAAGGGAGCTTTTGTATGGTCAGAAAAGGCACAAGGCGTTTTTGATAAGTTAAAGAAGATTATGAGTTCATGTCCAGTTTTGGCTCTACCAAATTTCACCAAACCTTTTGAGCTGCAATGTGATGCATTAGAAGAGGGAGTTGGTGCTGTTTTGATGCAAGAAAAACACCCCATCATGTTTGAGAGCAGAAAACTAAGAGGTGTTGAGAAGACCTATTCCATCTATGACAAGGAAATGCTTACAATCATGCATGCATTGGCCAAGTTCAGACAATACTTGGTGGGGAGCAAATTTGTTGTCAAAACTAATCACAATAGCCTCAAACACTTTATGCATCAGAAGGACTTGAACGGAAGGCAACAAAAGTGGGTGAGTAAGCTTCAAGCTTACGATTTTGACATTGAATATGTCAAAGGCAAGAACAACATTGTGGTGGATGCACTATCTCAAAGGCCTCATTTGAACTCACTGTGTGAGCTTATTGCTGATTGGAAGGAGTTGTTGCTTGCTGATTATGCCAAAAATCAGTTTGCAACCCGCATTATTGAAGGTACTTTTCATGATGAAAGGTACAAGGTGGTTGATGGTTTGGTACACTACAAAGGGAGAATCTTCTTGGTACCTGAATCCAAGCTCAAAAAGAAGATTTTGCAGACTTTTCATGACATTCCACTTGCTGGTCATTGTAGAAACCCTAGTTTCCCCCTAATACTGCTTCTGACTGAATTTCAAGTTTTTCTGAAGGTTTTTGGATTTTTGTGCAATTTTGAGATTTTGAAGCAATTAATGACAGTACGGCTTTTGCAGATAATTGAATAAATTCAATAAAAATTGCTAGATGACTATTAAGCAGGGAAAATACAACTAAGATTGAAGGCGTTTCATCTTCCATTCATTTTAGCTCAATACAATATAGTTCTATTGACATGCAAGAAGAAACAATGATTTTTATTTGGTAAAACCTGGTAAATCTGATTGCTGATGATGTACTTCAGATGGTACGGCTGATGCAATACATTGCTTTCTCCCCTCAGATACAATCTCAAATAGCTCCTAGTGTTCAAGCGCCCACAGAGGATAAAGCCAGCAACTCTGGAGACATGCGTTTCCCTTCAAGAGCTATCACGCCTTTCTGAAGAAGTACGGCCCAGGTACAATGAAGGTACGGACTGCTAACAGCAGCAAATAAGTTTGTACGGCCTCCCTCTTGAAGTCTCTGAATGATATGAATAGGTGCGCCCAGGTATTGAGATGCCTTCTGGATGAAAGGAATGTACTGAAGCTTTGCAATTTAATTTCCTCTGATGATCAATGGTACGGCCTGCTGTACAAAACAGTACGGCTACAGCAGCAATCAAGTAATTTGTACGGCCCTCTTTCTAAACCTCCAAAATAACAATAGAATCAACCTTCTGGAAAGTATTGCCTTCTGAATGTATAAACTCTCTGAAACCCTGATGAAGAAACCTCTGTGAAGTTCAATAAATTCTCTGAAGCTCTGTAATTCCTCCTGCATGAAGAAATTTCTCAACTGGCAATAAATCAGATGTTATTTCACATCCTCTGAACTGCTTCGAAGGAGATGGCTCGTTCTCCGACGATTTCGAGACGAAACCCTAAGGTCTCTGTGCTCTGGCAAAGACTTGATCAATTCCTGATTCTCAAAAATGTCATAATGGCTCATTTACCAATGCAAAACCCCTTTATTGCACAAAAGTGCGATTTCCTTAATAATAGGGAAATTTAATATATTTCAACTTTTAATTCTTTTATTTGCAAAAGTCTCAGGCAAATATTAAATTATAAATTTAATATGCGAAATGGCCCCTTTCTTGATGTTGGGCGCACCCCTCAAGGCAGATGACTTAAGTTATAATTTCAAATTATAACTTTATATTATAAACATTAAATAATTAATATTTAATCATTATAATTAAATATTAATATTTCTCCCGTTACTTATCCGTTTCCTGTTCCGTCTGATGCTGACGAACACTGAAGTGATTCCGGACGCTGCCAATCTCATACTGCTAAAAATAGCAGGGGTCCCACACTGCCTGCCAGGAACTGCTAAAAATAGCAATTCTGCGAAAGGTCTCCGATCGAGCCCAAACGAAAGCCAAATGATCAATACTGCCAATCTGACGCTGAGCCAAGCGCCGAAACGACCCTCTAACCACTCAGTCAGCCTACGAGGGTCTCATGATAGGCCAATCTCACCATCACTGATGCTCGCCAAAAACGGGGACATGACAGTCATCAAGGTTATTTCAAGACCTATAGACAGATTCGTGAAAGATTTTCATGGAAAGGGCTGAAAGATGAGGTCTTGCGCTACATCAAGGAGTGTCACACTTGCCAAATGAACAAGAATGAGCATACATTTCCAACTAGTTTGCTGCAATCTCTACCAATTCCCAATAAAAAAGGGGAAAGTATATCGATGGACTTCATCATGGGGTTGCCAAAAGCTCAAGGAAAAGACTGTATCTATGTTGTGGTTAATAGATTAACCAAGTTTGCTCATTTCTTTGCGATTGCTAGTTCATTTTCAGCAGCTCAAGTTGCAGATTTGTTCTTTCATGAGGTGTTTAGATTGTATGGGTTGCCGAAAAACATTGTGAGTGATAGGGATAGCAAGTTCCTAAGCACTTTTTGGCAAGAGATTTTCAGATTGAGTGGTACAGTGCTCACTCCAAGCACTAGCTATCACCCACAGACTGATGGACAAATTGAGATTGTGAACAAGTGGTTGGAGGACTATCTCAAAAACTATGTCTCAGAGCAGCAAAAGGCTTGGCTGAGATGGCTTCACTTAGGAGAGTATTGCTACAATTCATCCTTCCACATGTCTATTAGGATGTATCCATTCATGGCTGTCTATGGATATGAGGCCCCTAGCTTTGCTGATTTGATGTTTGGCGATAGCAAAGCCCCTCTAGCAAGGGATATGTTGCGGCAGAGTCAAGGTATTTTGAAGTGCTTGAAGAACAATCTACAAATAGCACAAAATCAACAAAAGATGTGCACTGACCAATAGTGTGTTGAGCGCACATTTGAGGTTGGTGACATGGTCTATCTTAGACTCTAGCCATACAGATAGTCTACTCTCAAGAAGCGTGGAGTAGAGAAACTCAAGCCACGTTTCTATGGACTGTTCAGAGTCATCAGGAGAGTTGGCGCAGTGGCCTATGAGTTGGAGCTACCAATGAGTAGTAAAGTTCACAATGTCTTCCACGTGTCTTGTCTCAAGAAGGCACTTGGACACAACGTTGTTGCTTTATCTGATTTGCCCCCTTTGGATGAGGAAGGACAGTTAGTTTTGATTCCCGAGGAGATCATCAATTCCATAGAACACTCTTTGAGGAGAAGAACAATCAAAGAGTATTTGGTGAAGTGGAAGAATTTGCCTATTGAGGATGCGACTTGGGAGAATGAGAACTGTCAAACAAGTGCATAAAACTACTAAATAGTCTATTTATTCCGCATAAGATCAATGCTAGTGAATTGTCCATTGGAATATTCTGGGCAATTAAGCAATTGTTGTATAGCAATGTAGCGTTAAATGTCTTGAGCAAACTTTTCCTTGCTAACAAGTTTCTTTAGGATAAATCATTGAGCGTAATTGCGATTGTTTGCATACAGGTTTTCTATTATTTCTTCTTTTTATATTTTCCTTTATGTTGCTATTTGCTGCAATTTACATCTGAGTGTATGGAATTATGATGTATAGAGTATGGAAATCATTCCAACCTGCAGTAATTTTAATTATTCCACAAAGATCTGTGATGGTGAATTTTCCATTGGAATATTTAGGGCATTCATAGCTCTCTTCCTAGGTCATGGCCAAGCCAAATGCCGATTTGATGTATGATATGCCTTTTGTGGAAGCCCACTAGGGGATTCTTTTCATTTATCATATATATTGTTCATATTTCTGTACTCTTGGGTTTATACTTTATACCTTATGGCTAAGCTCGGTAGTAGACTGGATCTTGCCAAATCCACCTATGCCCAGAGTAAGTCCATGAATATTTTATGTAAAATGCAATTACATATTGTTACTGAACATCTGTTATAATGAAAATGGTTAAAACAGTCATTTTATGAAAAATAGCCTCTGAAGTTTTTCTTTGATTTTAAATGCTAATGCCATCAACCTGGGTATTTTATTGTGTTTCCAGATATACCTACGGTTGCAGAAACAAAGCTGGCTTTCATAAAAGCATACAAGCGGCCTATTCCAAACATATACAGTAACGTTATACAGGAGCTAATAGTACAACAGCATTTGATGCGATACAAGGCAACATATCAATATGATCCAGTATTTGCCCTTGGCTTTGTCACTGTATATGACCAACTCATGGATGGATACCCAAGTGATGACGATCGTGAAGCAATCTTCCGAGCATACATAAATGCATTGAACGAGGATCCTGAACGGTACAGGTGCGTTAACTGCTGCCTGCCATGGTGTGGTACTATTATTGCCAACTGTGTCACTGATGACTGCCATCTTGTAGCATATGCCATTTCACTTCATTTTTCATGGACTTATCTTGACAAATACGGTTACACATGTACTTTACAGTTATGATCGAGCTAGTAATTCTAGTTCCTAAATTATCTATTTTTTTCCCATACTATAGTCGCAAGTCTCGGACTCAGCAAATACTTGACAAGATGATTTTTGACACATTCTCAGAAGAAAAAATATTTAACTTGGTGATTAAAAAAAAATGTAATATGTAAATAATTAATTTTAATACCTTCTAATATATATTTTTGGGCAGACTCAACAAATTTATTTTCTTGCTAACTTCATTTTAGGCTATTCTGAAAATGTAGGGCAGAGAATAAAGTTTTACTTTTTTCAAATTGTTGGCCATCTTCCTTAATCTTTTCTGAAGCTAAATATCATCTAAACTCTAGAGACTACGTGGATGAAATTTTTAGAATTGAAGAGGAAAATTGAACTTGCATGGAAGATTTTAAGCCAATCCCAAATCTGCTTGAATAATCATAGAGGTAGAATTGGGAAGACTGTGTTATCCTGGGCTTGAAACAATTTTGATATATAACATTTTAGTGGCACTATATCAATACAATTATGACAATATGATAGGATTCTTTCTGTTAGGCTAATAAGGTTTATTCTTCTCTTATATCATGAGCAATGAAAGGAATTGACATATGCTTTTAGCGTGCATATATTGGGACCAAGGAAAGACATGCTTATAATCAAGTTATATGCTACAATTACATAACATCTGACTCAAATTTCACTGAAGCTAAATATGGTCTAAACTCTAGTGACTACCTAGGTCCTAGATACAATTATGAGAATCCAACAGGAGGAACATTGAGCTTGAATGGAAAATTTCAAGTGAATCTCAAGCCTTCTTAAATAATCATAGAGGTAGATTTGGGAAGACAGTGTTATTCTAGACTTGAAACAATTTTGATATTATGATTATATTTATAATTTATCAGATTTGGCAAGCTGATTTTTGTCTTGGACTCAGACTTGGCAAATTGAAAAAACCATGAAATATAGAGTTTTGGTAAGCTTTAAGGTTTAAATCTTTTTCCGTACACTTCTCACTAATTCAGCTTTAAAATATAATAAACTAATCAATTACAAGTTAATTTGATCACATAGACGAGTATAAATCAAGAAAATGGGTACTAAATGGATTTGAGCTAAAGGAAACAACATTTTTAAATATATAAATATTTTCAACTATGTTAGGTGTGCAGAACTCATGGAGTATGACATCTATGGCATCAAAAAAACATCATAAGTATGTTGTGCTGATAAGTCAATCCTCATAGATTTTTAGAAATCAAAGATGTTTGAAAGATTGGTGTTTGTGTCTAATGATGTATACAATTTACAAACTGAGAAATCATGATAGCAGGCTCTTAAATCAATGCAAATTTGGACAGGGGAAGTGTAACTATTGATTATGAAAGTAAAGAAACTGAATTTATAACATCTGAGATGAGGATCCAAACCATGGTTGTGATGAAAAAGGATCAGAACTGGCTTACTGAAGTCATTTTGCAAAGCAATATATAGAATCAGAAGCTTCCACTGGGGCTTATGTAACTCAATCTTTTTTTTCATGAAACTTTAATGAAATAAAAAACATAGAAACAGATTTAGTGCTTTTCTTGATACGCACGTGTTTTTGGAGATTGGAAGTACTGCTGCTGGGAGAAATGGAGAACTAGCAACTGATGAAGTGAAGGAGAGAACAGAAAATGCAGGGACTAAAAAGCATCAACATGGGAATAGTACCTCCAAATGTCTTATAGAATTCTCAAGATGGATTTGTAAGGGCACAGGATTAGAAATAATTGAGAGAAAACCAGATTAGGACACTTGAGAAAAGTGCATAAGAGGAAAATAAGATATTGTCAAAATTCTGAAGGAACAACAACCACATGACTTGGAAAATCTGATTGCGTTCATCTTCAAGAGCAAAGCCATAGGAAATCTTCACCCAAGGTTAAAGCAGCTTAAGCAACACCAAATGTGATGCACTTTCTTCTTGGTTTTGTTGCCATTCGCTTTCTCTGCCTGGTGCATATTTCTGAGTTTTGCCATGATGAACCAATTTTCTTAAATCCGTCATCAAATGCCTGTTGTATCCCTGTTTTCATGCATTTTTGACAGTCATACCAGCAAAGGAAGTTCTTGGGTCTGTTTTGGCAGGGTTTTAGTACCTCCAATCAGCTAAAGTCAGTACGGCAGCACTTTGACTATATATGATGGTATTCATCCCCTTATTTTCAATCATTAACCATAGTTTACAACAGTCGCAATGGCAAAGAATGAGTTGTATTTCCAGATTATAGTTGGGTATTCACAAAGTATTTTCAGTTAAGATATGGTCAAGACAATAAAACATATGCAGCTGTTCAAGATTGTAGATTGGTGAAATGCCGACTCGTGGCCATGCCTCGGGTTTTGTCATGCTTTCACTCAAAATTTAAATGTAGCTTTTCAATCCTGACATAGCCCTAGGGAGTGATTGTTTAGCTTACAAAAGGATTCATGGTGGTTAGGGTTTCTGTGTCTAGAAGAAAATCTGCCAAGATTTCAAAACATTTCTATTTTTAGAAACTGCTATTTTAGCATGCTTATGTTTTCAATGAATAGCTGAGTGCTAGAGCAAAATGTCACTTTAGAATGATTAATGAGCGTATCCAGCAGTGGCTATTTGTAGGTGTTATATTTATAGGCAGTGGATGAGAGCCTATTTTAGGCCCTTTATACTTTATTAATTATTTTAGGATTAGTTTGCTTTAAAGTTGTTTCCTTTCCACTCTTCTCAAAGATGAGGACAAGGTTGCTTTAAAAGCAATGGTTTTTTGGATATTTACTTGATATTCTTAAATCCCTATATGCTCTTTATTGCGAGCCATAAGTAAGTGCTTTGAGCACATAAACTCTCAATGATAGTTGAAGTTAGACTTATGCTATAAAGATTGTCATTCAAACATTCATGTTGAGTTTTTGTGTAAGATTTTGATAAGTGAATTATAATTAAGGTTGGTTGTGAGCTTTGTATTGACACTTATCTTTCTTCTTGAAAAGTAACTATGTACTTTTGGGTTATTTACTTTTCTTGACTCTAACCTATAAGTTTTGTTTATAGTCTTAGTTTAGGTTTAGTTAGATCTTAGGGAGCTTTGCCTTATAATTGGAAGAATGGTTCGATTGTACATATTGTTCTGGTTTGAGCTGACTTAAAAGAGAGATTAAAGCACAAACAAATTGTAAGAATTTTGGAGGTTGCCCTCTTGAAGTGTCATTATGATCATATATATATTTTCATTTTAAAAGGTGTTGTTAAGCACAAATTGTTAGAGTAATTATGTATTAGATAATAATTAATTAATCTTTAATTAATTATTATTCTAATTTATTTATTTTTATGCACTTAAGCTAATCTTAGGAATTGCTTTCTTCATTATTAGATTGGCTAATTATAGCACATGTCTCATTGCATAGGATGGTGGCACTTGCCATAGACTAATTTAATCCTTTCCTAGGGTTTTAGATCTAGGGTTTCTATCTCCTTTTCAAAAGGATTGATCATTCATTGTAATCATTCATTCATGTTATTTTGCATCAATACATTCTCAGGTTGTTGAGCACTATCTTGCTTTTGATCCTTTCTTTTTTGATAGGTAATGGATTGTAGGTGATTTTTGGGAGTTGTGGGGTTGAATTAGCAACTTCAACATGGTATTAGAGCTCGAGATCTGCAACCTCCTATTCAAAATTTGAGGGATCTAGCCATGAGCAAATTTTTGGCACATCTTGGAGTGAAATGGACCTCACCATTGCATTGAGAGCGGTGAAAACTTAAGAAACAACTATTGTTTTGTGAAATATGAGCAAAAGAAGTTTTGAGGCATTTTTTTGAGGGCACAATTTTTGAGGTTAGAAATTTCGTACAGTAGTACAAAATCTGTATTGTGTATGGATTCATATGTCATACTATACTCGTAGGAAAGATTGTCATTAAAACCATCCTGCGTAGGCGTACAAAAAAATTGGTGTAGCGGTTTAAGTTTTCTAGTGAATTTAATATTTGTAGCGACAATTTTTTTTAAAAAATCTGGCAATTTTTGATTCAGTCATTCCATCAATATATTCTTGCATAGGTGTTGACATGCTTGCATAGGTGTTGACATTATTCTTTGACTGCTTGCCATCGAGGGATATTCCATCAATATATTCTTTTTTTGGCCTGCCTGCCTATTTGTTGCCTTGCGGCCACTTCTTGTCCTTTGCCGCCACCCTGCCACTGGACTGCGCCACCTTCCTAGCAACACCACTAAACCACTTTGCTTTGTAGCCGCAAGCACCTGGATGTGGTCCTATTAGCATCTAGGGGCTAGTGGCCTCAATCTTAGCCCCCAGTGGCCAACGCTTGGGCACCCATATGCCTAGGGGTTGAGTTATTTTTAACCCCCTAGTTCACTCTTCAAGGGAAAATTGGACAAGTTTTAGTAAATCAAGTGTAACTTGGGCGTCTTGTGTCCATTTTTTGAAAAAATTATATCGTTGGAAAGTTGGTTTCAGGCATGTTCCTGTGGTGCAATCTATTTTTCTTGATTTTGCCCCAAAAATATTCTACAAGCTATTGAAGTCAAATCTTCCTCTTTGCGCTTCCAAGGTCATAACTTGGGCATACGAACTTTGTTTTTTGCAAACGAATAGGTGTTGGAAAGGTGCTTCAGTGCTCTACATAGACATGTAGTCCATTTTTCTAGAATATTCACTGGGGACACAGAGATTTATCTGATGTGATTTTTTATTTTTAAGCTTTTTTGCTCTTAAAGTTGTATTAGGGTTTGGTTTTTCTTGTTGTGGGGGGTAAATTTCTTGCTTTCAGTATGTATATACATCAGAGAACAAAAAACCTTTCCCATACATTGTTTTTAAAACCTCAACCATCATGGCAGCCACCTCTTTAGTTGCATGTCTTATGCCACACAACTATCATATCTGGAAAGCTCAGATGATCAAATTTCTCATGTCCAAGGGTTTATGGTCCACTTTGGATGAAGTACAACTAACATTGACTCATCAATTTGAGATACTCCAGCATAGGAACAAGATGGATGAGGCTATGCGACTGATTTCACTATAGGTTTTCGATAGTATCTTGTTTCATCTCGAGTCTTGCACCACTCCTAGGGATATGTGGGCGAAGTTTAGTGATTTTTTTGGCACAATCAATGAGTTTCAAACTCTCTAGATTGAGGTAGAATTAGCATTACTTGTACTTGATTCTTTCCCCTACATTGAGGACTTCTTGCGGAAGTTTAAGTCACTCAGATCTCTTTTGTAGGGTTGTGGGAAGGATAAAATTGACAAAGAATGTGTTTTCTTGATTCAGTTTAAGCTTAAAGGGCCATTTTAGGCCTTCTCTTCTACTTTCTACTCTACTATGGATGCATTGGGTGATGCATTTACCATGCTACTTTTGAGGTTTTTTGTGAGTGTTTGACTCGTGAATAGGAAAAGTTGACTCAATTTGATTCTCTTTCCAGTTCCAAAATCCACGCATTGGTAGCACAAACATCCAAAGGGAAAGACAAGAAAAAGAAGCCCAAGACAAGTACTTCACCAAGCAGTGAGCGTTCCTCCAAACCATCTCAGAAGTCAGAACAAAAACCTCAAACCACTCCTCGGTATAATAAATCTTCTAAGTCTGGTGAGTCTTCCTCCAAGACGAAGAAGAAATCAGGTGAACCTTGTAGTTTTTATGGTAAGGAGGGACATCCAATCACTAGATGTTGGAAGAGATTAGAGGTTTTAGAGGAATCCATGCAATAACATAACATCTCCACCCCTATGTCTTCTTCCTCATTTGCAGGTAAAGGTCATGCTCTTTCTGCACAAGCTGTACCTTTTGTAGCTCCATGGATATTTGATTCTGGTGTGACACATCTGTAAGGACCCTTGAGAGTTTACATGATATTTTTTAGACTTTGTTCTCAGTTGTCGGATGTTTAGTTTGATCAAACTTGTTTCATTCCATTTGCAGGTGTTCAAAGCAGTTTAAAGAAGGCACATAAACGGATCAAGGCCCACACAATCAATCTCTTTCCATTTATTTGAGAGCACTGTAAGGAGCCTTTCCGAAATGTCAAGAGTTTTCGTGGGATTGAAGAAAGTCACATTTGATACTTCCACAAAATAGCATTGCGTAGACGTTAATTGCACAACTTAAGAACAATGAAACAAATCTGGTTATCAAATCTGTAGCATAGCTTTCAGGCAGTTCTATGACTGAGCACACACCAGATATACACATTCAGGCCTCTAATCCAAGTCTCAGTAAAAATAGACTCAGCTGATTACAACAGTACATATAGGACACTAAAGGAATTTTTAAAGACACTAATTTCACACTGTAACAGCCTTACAATATTCAATTACTTTATGCAAACTGACCCAGCAACTTGATTAACCAATATGATGGTAACAACAATGAATGTATGTAATTTTCTGGGCATATACTGCAGTTTACACTGCTCTTCCTGAATGTTACAGAGGCTAGTGTTTATGAACAGCAACTTATGAGTTCGTTTGGACACAATACCCAATCTTGTAATAGATATTTCTGACCATTACCCACAGATTTTGCAAAGAATAAACACCAAAGGCAGCAACCACTTACAGATTTATCCAGCTAAGATGAAGGACGTTTTTTTGTATGATTACATTATAAGTTGGCCCAGCCTGGAAGTGTTTTGGATGCCCTCACAGTTCATAAAGTCCATTCGCAGCAGTCATAAGTATTTCTTTGACAGGCGTTTCTTCATATCAGAAGTGCGCTGGAATTGAACCTTCTCTTTGCCTTCTTAAACTCCAAATGTCACTGCATATACCTCTTTCGTTGCCCGCGTCTCAGGAAACTGGCTCTTCAAAAGACGTCTTTTGCTCAGCCCCCCCGTTTTCTAATACTGAGCAGTTTCCTTCAAAACCCGACCCAAACTTGTGTTATTCGCTTACAGAAATAGGCGCCTAAGAGTTCCTCAAGAGTTTCGCATTCAACTCTGTATGAACAGCTCCAAAAAAACGTGATTCCAAGGATAGCAAACGCCCAAGGCTGTAAACGCGAAAATCTGGAAATGATCCTTTCCCCTTTCTTCAAACTTCTATCCGAGTCCAACTAGGGATGATTGTCACACATCCGAAATTGGGGTGCATAGAGTTCCAAACCCTAGACCAGAGAGCTCGTCCCCACTGCCATGAGAGAATATGTGTCTATTTTCAAGAGTTGTTCCCCAAAATGCGAGTTCTCCTCCATATATCAAAAGGCCCGACAAAACACTCATTTTTCTTTGATTTTCTCACATTCAAAATATATAGTGACATTTCCAAAGTCTTTTTCCAAATATTTCATAAATCATTTTTGCTCCTTTTTTGCTTAGTCACTTAATGAGAAGTTAATTTAATTGATTAAAGGCATCCTTTAGAAATGTAATTAATTTTTGGGATAACTTAACCAATTAAATTCATTGAGGTCACTTAACTATAATTTTGGGGACATTACAACATCACATGACACACTCTCAGGATTTGGTCTCATCCCTTTTAGATTGTAGTTGGGGATTCTACACAAATTTCAATTTTGGGCTTAGGTACTGTCACACTTGAGGGTGGTTTTCTTCAAGATGTTCTTGTTGTTCCTAATATCTCCGCCAATCTTCTTTCAGTGTATCAAATTTGCCATTTTGGTACTGGTAAGACAATCAAGTTTACCCCATATGATGTAGTTATCAGTGACCTCATGATCTTGATATTATTGTGGCCACTGGGAGTGTTGATTCTTCCTCTTATTTATACTAATTTGATGGTTTTGAGAGTTTAGTTGGTTTAGGTTCATCTTCACAGCACATGCAGACACTGTAAGCTGTGGGATGAATGTCTTGGTCATGTCAATTACAAATATCTCTAGTAGATGAGTATACAAGCATTGGTGTTAGGGCTCCCTAAGATTTCCTCTACTAAGGTGTTTGTCGAGGAGGTGCTCTTGGCAAACATCACTGGGATTCTTTTCCTATGAGTAGAGCTGCACGTGCTAAGGAACCCTTAGAGTTGGTGCATAGTGATCTCATGCCATTTCCATCTTCTTTATTTTTAGGGGCCAAATATGTGCTCACATTTATTGATGACTTCTCCAGGCGTACATGGGTGTACTTTCTTAAGTACAAGAGTGATGTCTTTGATTCTTTCAGGATCTTTAAGGCATTTGTGGAGAAGCAATCTAGTCTTTCTATCAGGCAGATATGTATAGATAATGGGGGGGAGTATGTCAATCATAATTTCAAGGACTTTTGCACTGAGCATGGTTTGCATCATCAACTTACAGTTCCATACGCCCCTCAATAGAATGGTGTTGTTGAGTGAAAGAACAAAACTTTACGGGAGATAGCCAATTGTATGATTCAATCATGAGATATGCATTCTTTTTTTGGGATGAGGCAATTAATTGTGCCAATTATATTCCAAATGAGGCCTAATGAGGTACCCATGTACATAGAATTTCCCCCAAGAAAAGAAAGAACCCCCTTGCCCTCCAAATAGAGAGAGAAAATATCCCCCTCATAGTAGAGAGATAAGGACTAAGAAGCCTTCTTAGAAAATGAAGCATCCTACACCCCCAACAAAGCTCATAGATGAAGATACTTGCTTTTTGTGAAGGGTTTGGAGAGAATATCGGCAACCTACTTGAAATTTGGGCAGTAGCGGAGATTGATGGCTTGTTCATGAATAAGCTCCTGAATGTAGTGCATGTGAATCTTTATGTGCTTGGTCCAGTAATGGTGGATCAGGTTCTGTGAAATTTGAATGGCACTCTAGTGTCACAAAAGATGACCAAAAGCTATTTAAACTGGATACCAAACTTAGTGAGGATATGTTGCAGCCAATTAGCCTTAGTGGTGGCATTCACAACCCCCGATACTCAGCCTTAGTGGAAGATATAACAATAGCAGATTGCTTCTTTCTTGACCAAAAAATAGGATGTGAACCAAGTGAGAATTTGTAATCTGAAGTGTACTTGTGATCTTAAGAATTTCCTACCCAATTTGAATATGTTAGCCCACCGAGTTGACATCAATACCTACTGCATAATGAATCCCAAAACTGCAAGTAATGGAGAATTTGCTTGGCTTCCTTCCAATGCAACTCATGGTGTAAATTGAGAGACCATACCCATAACATATGAAATTTCGGGCCTTGTGTGAGTCAAAATAAATAAGACTCCCAAGAAGATATCATTCCAAAATGCCATTAACTAAAGGTGTAGAACATTGAGCCTCAAGTTTGACTCTAGAAAGAAAGGTAGTTAGTGCAGGCTTGCAATCAACCATGTGAAATTGTGAGAGCAAATCTAGAGCATACTTGGTTGTGTAATGGTAATCCCCAAAGTAGACTGAGATATCTCAACATTGAGAAAGTAATGCGACAAGCCTAAGTTGGTCATCGAAAACCTATCATGAAGGGCAATTTTCATTGCCACAATGGAAGAACTCCACATGATCAATAGCCATCAACATAGATAACCAAATAAAGGTGTGAATCATCTTGTCGCATAATATAGAAATTCAAATTCAAATGAGAAAGAAGGAATCCATCTTGGCATTCCAGGCCCAAGGGGTTTGTTTGAGGCCATAAATAGATTTCCCGAGTCTATAAACCAAAGAAAAATCCTAAAGAAGACCTGTGGCTGCTCCATGTATGTCTCCTCTTTAAAGTCTTCATGAAGAAAAGGGATCTTCACATCCATCTCATGAACCTCCCATCTATGTGTTGCGGCGATAGCCTCAGTTTTAGCATTTGAAGTGGAGGAAGAAGACTCCTCATCACCAAGAAATTGCCTAGGCGGATCTGAGAATCCTCAAAAGATTTGTCATCTAGCCCAAGCGACTCCAATGTGAATGTAGGAGGTGGAGAAGTGACTAGAGTGGAACTCGAAGAGCCCTCTTTGAAATGAACACTCCTCTCAATGAACAACTTGTGTGTAGCAGGGTGGAACAATTGATAACCCTTAACACCATCTGAATATCCTGCAAATATGCAAGGCATACTTTGTGGATCTTGGCTTTATGTTTCTCTGCAGGAATGTGGGCCCATGCAAGAGGACAAAAAAAGTGCTTAATTGTTGGTTTTTGACCACTGTAAGCTTCAAATAGAGTCACTCCCTTCAAGGCTCAACAAGAAATACAGTTCTAGATATAACAAGCACAATTTATGGCCTTTGCCCAATATTGAGATGCAACAGATCTGGAGTGTACCATGCAGTTCGCCATTAAAGATCTGTTCTTCTAGTCTACCACACAATTTTGTTGAGAAGTGTATGGAATTGTGCGTTGCAAACCAATCCCCTTTGTACTGCAAAACTGCTCAAAATGATGGTTAACATACTCACCACCGTTGTTAGGGTACAAAACCTTGATGGTTTTCCTTGACTATTTCCTTGGAAAACTTAAACAGCCTACTACACTTTGACATAGTGTCACTACCATGTGTACAAGTTTTCATATTAATCTCTTCCTACTCATATGCACACGATATTAGTGTAGCACAAGAAACTTCAATATCAATGTATAAAACTTGTTCAGCCTCTAAGTTTTTATCATAATAGTCACACTTGCTGCTGTATTGTATTGTTGAAACATATGGTGGATATAAGTAAGTATGTAAATCATCAAGAGAAGAAAAGGCCATAGAATCATGGCTTGAAGTAAAAGTGCTTTCAACCTTGTCATGATCCACCACAACATTGTTAACCATATCATTAAGTGTAGCCATACTTACATCATTTTTATACAAGCAAACATTATCAATAATAGGGACAAAATGGGGTAGAGAATTTAAAAAGAAATAAGTCACTTTTCATCCTTTACATCACCAACATGTGCACACTCCATAAAATCAGCTTCAAGAGCTGATCCATTTGATTGTTCATCAGCATACACGTCTTTCTGTGTCCTCTTGGCTGTTACAAACAAGAGGGTCATTCATTTCATTCCAAGACCCCATGGGATTCACCAAATACTGTATCATTGTAGTCATCAATGGACGACCTATCTAGCTGCATATATGTGTCTATATTTCTGTTATCATCAACATGACTTTTATGTGCTGCACAAACATCTTCCCCAATCTGCCTACATACACAACAATCATCTTCTAGCATTGTGCCTATATTGGATGTTGGATCCAATTTGTTGCTATTCATGGCAATTCACTTGATCTAGCAACAATGCCATTACCTAGTGTAGGCACATGTTCATCTTTTAGCTGATATTTATTTCTTACCTGCACCATTGCTGCATCTGTATGGGCTATTTTGTTTTCATATGGCTGTTTGGACTATTGGAATAGTTGTATGAGTTCCCTGAGATGTTGCAGGCTGTGAATAGGCAACTGATGTTGAAGTGGATCAGCACTATGCACATCATGAAATTATAGATCAGCTGCATCATATTTACTGGGCTTATCTTTTCCTTCCATGGAGTCAGATCTCAATGTAAAGGACTAATCATCCTCATCTGCATAGTATTTGGAAAAATCTTCCTCTGAAGGAAGATTTTCCTCTCTGCTCACTGAGAGGGCATTTAGATTCATAGAGGTGGCAAGTTGACCCTTCTGCTATTGTAGTTCTGCAGGAAGCTGTTTTTGTTCGAGGTGATATAACACCTCTTCTCCATACTCAACTTCTTCTTTGTATGACATCTCGGGAGAAAGAGTATTTTGGCTGGTATCATGTATTTTTAGCTCTTGACACCTTATACCAGCATTTTGCATATTACAAGGTTTATCCCAATCTCCTCCACTAGCAGTTATATCATCCATTTGTACTTGAGTACCCTTACAGGTATGATCTTTGTAATCATCATAAGGGAGCTCATCGTTTTTGCTCATCAAGAGTGCATTGACATGCTCAAACATTGCTCTTTAAGTTTCCAACAGTTCAAGGTGTGCTTGATAATTTTCAATTTCATCTTCATCCGATATTTTGGGAGAAGGGGAATATTGGTCATCAATTTCTTGATTAAAAATACAAAAATTCTTTATTCGTAGTTTGAAAATATTGTATACACACATCAAGAATTTTTTTCACATTCTTTCTACCAATAACTATATCATAAACTTGATTGCGAGCTTCATGGGATTCAACTACTATTAGAAGCTCCAACACCACCTCTTTAAGAAAGCATATTAGGTACTTCTGTTCAATTTCATATTTATGTGCTACACTAGGAGAAGGGGAACGGTGGCCATCAAAATATGTTATCAGGTCTTGATATTGCATGCCATGACTTTGCAGATATTCATCAATCATTTTATGCACCTTTCTCCTCCCGACGAGCATATCTTCTCTTTTTGTTTCATAATCAAACCAGTGTATCTTTATTTTTTTTTTAATTATGCTATTAAATGAATTTTCAAAAGTGTATAGGTATTGTTCTCTAGAATCAACAAATGAATTATTTCTACTTGAAGTTCCTACTTCAGAAAATTGATAGGCAGGTTTGAATGACTTACCATAACTTTGAGCTTCCCATGTTGGATGCTCTTGTGCATTGGCTGAAGCTACATTTTCTTCTTGTTGTACCTGGGTTGCCTTCTATCCATCTCAAATTTTCTGATTTACTAATTTCTTAGTTTGACTGAAACAAAGTTACCACTCTTTACTTAGGAAGAGAGAAAGTTTTATCTCAGCAGTTGATAATTCAAATACTGGACAAGAAGTGTTTCCATATTAATTTTCTGTGCTTTTAAGGCACATTAACAAACTGCACACAGCTGCCCAAAAGTACAGCTACAAATTGCACAACAACAAATTCCATCCTATTATCAGGGTTCTAAAATGGCGCCATTGTTAGGTCCTAAAATAACAGGTCCACAATCCTAGAACTGTTATTGCACCTTCAAGGCCAGGGTTGTCTTCAAGAAGGTGAAATAGAAATTCATCAATAGATTGGGGATGATTAAAGGCCTACTTTGAGAGTGGGTAATCTCTCCTTCACTTTTGACTCAGCTAAAACCTAAGAGGGTATTTCTAGAGTTATGGCTTAATTGACATTTACATCAAACAAAATGAATAACACAAAATAACAAACACTAACTATACCCAAATTGCATACTTGATCTGAAATATCCCACCCCAGGTGAGATATCTGCTAGCTGAAATCTGCCTTGTTTGAATTGTTTGTTCTTTCAAAGTTTTTGCTTGTTTTGATATTTTGAAAGGTTTATGCCAGGAAAATGCAAATAACATATACCAATGCTAGATAAAAGAAATATTGAATGTAAATACTGGAATGTTTCAAATCAGATTTATGATATCTTTTGCAATGAACAATATACTTCCAATATAGATTAATCTTTGCACTTCATTAACAAAAACTCATACATGGATTTTGAATACATTAAATGACGGTCTCAAACTTGATATCAGCAAGTCTGGAGATTAATATCAGCAGAAGGTAAACCCCCAATATTGGATGCTTGGCTCAAAACAATGAATTCTCCACACATAAATAGCTGCTGTTTGGAAGATAGTGATTAGCCGTGCCAAAATGTATAGAAGCAATGCTCATAACCTAGGCGATTTGGCTTAGGATCAACATGTCCAACTTCATGGTACAGTACGGCCTATCAAAGACAGAATAGTATGGCCTGGGAATGAACAACAACACGGCCTAGCAAGGATATATCAGAAAAACAACTCTCAACAACAAAATCTCCTGATCATAAGCAATGTTCTTCACAAAACCCTTGAACCATCTCTCCAATGAACTCAATGTGACCATTGAATGATAGCCACCTGTTGAATGCAACCCTTGGGTGTTCTTTCACACCTATAGGAAGCAGAATCAAAGAGAAACTACGTTCTCCAAGACCAATTTTTTGCAGCAAACCCTGGTTTACTTCTCTCCACAAGAATTCTTCAAAATGCATAAGTGTCAAATGATTTTCATTTTCTTTTTGAAAGCTTATATACCTCCCATTAAAAAGCACGATTCCCCATGAAGCTTTTTGGACTTTAAAATATAATATTAAATTTGCTTTTGATGTGACTTAATTATGCCTCATTAAATGGGCACTCATTTCAAGGCACTTTATAATTTACCTTTATATCATTAAATGGCCCCTTTATTATAAGTCAATTTAAACCTAAGTTACCGGATTCGCTCAGGAAGGCCCTAGGTTCGATTCGGGTTTGGTCCGTGAAAATTCGCTTTGGGTTCATCTTTTTGACTGTGGGTTCGGCCAGGGTCCGGACCCATGACTGTGGGTCCGGACAGGGTTCGAAAATTTCGAACCCGGGTTCTATTCCGCGCCCAGGCGCGTTTTTTCACATTTTTTTTCATTTTTTTAATACTTTTTTGACTCGTTTTTGACTTTTAATGACTTTTTAATTCTTTCTAACCCTAATACTTGCCTCAAAAACATGAAATAGGTAAAGTAAAACTCATTTACCAATTTGTGAATGAGAAAAAAGGATTTTTTGCCTCCATTGCTGAACTTTCTCTTTTGCTTGCACAGGAATAGACTTGAAGGCTGATCGTAGATTGTTCAAAGTTGATTGTTGTGCTATTCCTAAGCACTTGCAAGTGTCTATTCGTTGCTAAGAAGATCGTAGAGCAAGATTTCTTCAAAAGAGGTAGGTTTTTTGAAGTTTTTTGATTATTTTTTTTACATTTTTTTTTCACAAGTGAACTTCAACTCTTTTGTTTTATTTTTTAGTTATTGTTTTGTTTTACTTTTCATTCCTCTAAATGTCTATAACACATGTTCAATTTTTTCATTTTTTTGAAATTAATTAAGTCTTTTAGTTTCAAATTCAATGAATCAATACCAAAATTTCAATATGTTGTGCCTTAGGTATTCACTATTCCGTATTACAATGGCAACCGGTACCTCCTCAGGCTCAATCCAATCTCGTTTCAAAATAAACCCAGCCTCTCCCCTTTGGAAATATGTAGAAATGGTTCAACAACTTCCAGGTGGTGGAGGATATGTTTGGATTTGTAGTCATTGCAATGTTCAATATTCGAGCTCATACAGTCGAGTAAAAGGGCACTTGTGCGGGATCCCTGAAACAGGCATCAAAAATTGTCCAGGTGAAAACAACAATGGCATTCCAAAAGATATAGTGTTGAAATATATTGCTGAGCAAGAAAAGGCAGACCAAAAAACAACCAGTGGTAAAACAAGCCATCCTTTGAAGAAAGGATCTCGATCCATGAAACCCCCTACACCACCTTCTTATTTTCCACCTACAGAAAGCCATCCATTTATGGACATCCCTCAAGAGCAAACCATGCCCTCTTCAAATAAAAGATCTAAGGGACCGTTGGAAGCTTCATTTCAGAATGAGGCAAGAGAGATTGCTGATCAAGACATAGCAAGATGTGTCTATGCCAATGGATTGGCATTCAATGTTGTTCGTTCACCATATTGGCAAAAAATGGTGAAATCTATTAATGAGGCTCCAAAGGGGTATAAGGGCCCAGGTTTTGAGAAGGTGCGTTGCACCTTATTGGAGAAAGAGGTGAAACATGTAGCAGACTCTTTGAAGCCCATAAGGGATTCGTGGATCGAAACAGGGGTGACCATAGTTTCTGATGGATGGAAAGATGCAAGAAATTGCCCATTGATCAATGTTATTGCTGTGTCCCCTAAAGGGGCAATGTTTTTGAGAGTAGTGGATTGTGAAGGACAGGTGAAAGATGGTCCATTTATTGCTGACATCCTTTGCCAAGCTATTGAAGAAGTGGGCCATCAAAATGTTGTGCAAGTTGTAACCGACAATGCCAAAAATTGTAGGGCTGCTGGGTTATTGGTTGAGAAGTATCCACACATTTTTTGGACACCTTGTGCTGTCCACTCCCTCAATCTAATGCTACAAAAAATTGGATCCAAAATTGAATGGATCAAATAGGTGTATGCCGAGGGCGAAGACATCCAAATGTTTGTCACCAACCACCATATGACGCAAGGAATATTTAGACAATTCTCAAAATTGGAGTTGTTGAAGGTAAGTTAATTCTCAATATTTTTAAATTTTTGAATTTTCTTTTAATTTTAATTTTTAAATTTTGATTTTGTATATTTAAATTATATTTTAATTTTAATTTTGATTTTCAAACAGGTTGCCGAGACCCGTTTTGCCTCCAACACAATTGTGTTGAGACGACTTATAAAGGTTCGTGAGGCACTATGTGCCATGGTAATCAGCCCTAATTGGGTTGTATGGAGGCAATCTAGCAATGAAAGGGCAAATAGGATCAAGCAAAGGATCCTAGATGATGGTTGGTGGGATCGTGTTGAGTATCTCGTCAGTTTCACCGAGCCCATACTGAGCATGATCCGTTACACTGACTTGGATAGACCTTGTTTGGGCGAAGTATATGATGGTATCGACTCAATGATTGAGAAGATGAGATCCATCATCAATGCAAAAGAGGAAGATCCTGAAGAAAAATTCTTCAAAGAGCTACAGGAAATCATGGTTGATAGATGGAACAAAATGACCACTCCCTTGCATCTTCTCGCTTTTGCATTGAGTCCCAAATATTATAGCCCTGAGATACTTTCTACTTCATCAAGAGTTGCTCCATATAGGGATGGTGAAGTGGCCCAAGGGTACAAGGCAGCAATTCGTAGAATCTTCACTGATCGTGACCAACGTGATCGAGTGAGGGCTGAGTTTATGGCTTTTGCATGCTCTGGGAGTGTTGATCAGAATATGGATGCTCTTCGAGACAAGTGCAGGGTGGATGCTCATAGTTGGTGGTACTTCCATGGGCAAGAATACATGCACCTCCAACCTATTGCAATAAAAGTTTTATCCCAAGTAAGTTTTATAATTTATATTTGTAATTTTAATTTTAATTAATAATTTTGTTTAGTTAATTTTTGTAACTCTTAACTATTTATTAATTTAATTTGGTCTTAATAGGTTGCTAGTTCATCCTCTTCTGAGAGGAATTGGAGCACATACTCCTTCATCCACTCAATAAAACGCAATAGGCTACATTCAAAAAAGGCTGAGGACTTGGTGTATGTGCATTCAAACTTGCGCCTCCTTACACACAAACATAGTTCCTACAAAGAAGGAGACACAAGGAGGTGGGATATTGAGCCAGAGCAGCTTGACTTGGATGCTTCCACAAGTCACTTAGCTGCACTTGATATTGATGATGACTATCAGCTTGAAACAACTACTGAGCATGAGAGCGGTAGTGTTAGTGCTTGTGCGAGTGCCACTAATGCTATTTGTGGTTCTACACAAAATGTAGCATCTAATGATGCTGATGATGCTGCTTTTTTTGATGACCCATATGATTCAGATTGATCAATGATCATTAATTATTAATGGCTGATTGTAAACACTTGACATTTTTATGTTTGAAGTTTGAACTTTAATTTATAATTCTATATCATGACATTTGACTTTTGAGTATAAAGTGGTGGTGTATTTTTGCTATGTTATTTGACTATTAATATGGTGGTGTATTCTGAACTTAATTACTGCTGCAAATATGTATATATTTCTGATTTTTATATGTTTTTGTATTACCAAACCCAAAACGAACCCAACCCCCCAAAAAAATTTCCCGAACCGGCGAACCGGGTTCTCGAACCTGAACCCGAACCCAAAACCGAACCAGTAACTTAGATTTAAACCATTTAAATATCCACTTATAATAATAAATTATTATTAAAGTATTACTTTAATAATAATTATAAAATCTAAACTCCAACAATAAACATTATTTATTGAATTTGACAGCTCTAGGAGGTAATCCACTGAATCCTCTGCTCACCCAGGTGACTTGACAAAAATAGTAAGGTTGGCCTCTATCACCCAACTGACTTACTATAAATAGTAAGTGTAAAAAAATGGAGCCTAAAACCTCTAAATAGCATCGCCTCTGAATATGCCAAGGGACTGGAGAATGAATGAATGAAAGATTTTAATGATGTCCACGAGACTAAATAGTCTATGGGACTGAGACAAACAAAGTTAATTTGTCTTCATGCTCTTTTCCAAGTTGGATCTCATGCTATTAATTTTGACCAGAAGGCTGGCTGTTTGGTTGATCTTATCCTCCTCAAATAACTGTTGCATATTGTCCACACCCAAACTATTTTCGTGCTGAGCACAGATATCTTCATAAGCTATGCATTCTGTAATGTCCCCTTTTTAGCGTGATCTTGTTTTATGATGGTTTAGCCTATTCTTGGCCCTCGTAGGCTAACACAAATTGTTAGGGGGTCCCATTTGGCAGAGATTAGTGTGTTTTCTCCATCAGAGCTCAGTACGGGTTCAAGTTTGGCCTTCGTTGGACTCAATTCTACTTACTATTTATAGTAAGTGACTATTTCAGGATAGTCAGGGTTACTATCTATAGCAGGGCACCTGAACAGGCTTCATTTGCAGTGACAATCTCTTACACCATTGGTTTGATTTGATAATGAGGGATTTACTATTTATATAAATTAGTGGTTGATAGAGCGAGACCCTTCTATTTTTAGTAAGGCAGTTGGATGCGCGACAGATACAATGGTTAACTCCTAGGTTCAGACGGAATGGAAAAATATTAAGTATTTATGGAGTTATTATCATTTAAATCTTTTTAATGATAATAAAATATTATAAAATCATAATATAAAGTTTAATGTGTAGTTTATATTCAATGGGGCCACGACCCTCAATTTAAGTCACTTAAAGTACATTAATCAATTATTAAAAGGGGAGCCCATTTATTGATGCACTTTATTAAGTCAAAAGACAAATATAAAGTATGTTTTAAAATTATTATAAATGCATTACTTAGGAGGGGCCGTTTATTAAAGCGTTCAATGAAGTTGAAAAGAAAAGATTTTATATCATTTTAAATGATTTAAAGTGCACATGAAAGGGATCGACCTCTCTCGAAGAAAGTATATAAAGAGCTCAAAGGCAAATTGAACTCATATATGGATGATCATTTGAATTTGTTAATTTGGAGTTCTTGGCTTGTGGAGAGAAACGTAGGGTTTCTGCAGGTTAGTTTCATTTGCAGCATTGGAGAACGTGCCCTCTTCATTGCTTATGCATTCTGAGGTGGTGTAAGATCCATTGAAGAATTGCAGTGAGAGTTGGCTTCATTCTGAGGTCAATATTGAGCATATTTGAGAAGATTTATTCAGGGTTTGAGCAGATTAAAAGATTAAAATCAGAGCACATTAATTACTGTTGAAATTCACTGCTGCTGGCGCTTCACATCAGGAGTTTTAAGTGTGCAAATTGTAGAAGAAATACAAAGAATATTAAGGGTTTGATGAGTATTTACTTGCAGGATATAAAGACATTAAAGAGGCATTGTGGAATCCATTATTGTTGGCTGCTAAAGTACCTGCTACAGTAAGCGCTACAGTGCACATGAACAGTTTTCGCTACAGTACCAATGCAGATATTAAGTGGTTATCTTCAGAATTTCACTAGGGTTTGAAGAGCAGATTTCATATTATTCAAAGAACAACCATTGGTGAAGAGTATTTCAAATTTTGAAGGATTTCCATTGAAGAATATCAAGATTATTATCTGCTGTTATGGGTTTCAGCTGTATGCATAAATCTGGGCAGAATTAAGGCATGTTACAGGGTGCAATTTGCAATTATCAGCAAGCCGTCCACACTCCATAAGCTGGCGTGTTCTTCCTTAGGCAAACTGATTGGCCTCTTGGCTTGTTAATGCACTTATAGTGGGCGTCCTGCCCTACTAAGACATTTGGTTTCAGTTTGGAGGTGGGAACTTCATCTACAACAGCCATTCAATTTATTTACCAGACATCTTTTGGCTGCAATCATTTCCAGGTTTTTATATCTTTTGATATCGCAATATTTGGGCATGATTGAATTGTATAATTAGAGGAAAGAAATCTGATTTGTATATCTATGATGTTATGCCAACAATGTTTAGTTCAAATATATATGTAGATGCCTTGATTTGAGTTTATCTTTATTTGCCATTGGATTATATATATTTGCACTGTCATTCTATCCTGGCAAGGTGTAGAAATTAAACACGAAGTCAAGCATAGCATTAATTTGTAAACCCAACTATTTAAACATAAGGCAGAAAATTGGATTGGTTAAGTGTCCACCTGGGTGGGTACTTTACACATTCCATGATGAAGTGCCATTCTGTTTCCACCGCCCCTTATTGCAGAATATGCAAGTTCTTTCTTTCCAAGTTTCCTTAGGTATTTTCCACCTACCAGACTCACGCCTAAGATGATGCGATCCCGTCCTCAATTGTGCAACTAACAGCCTCACTTTCCCTTTAATAGCTGAACCAAAATAAATTTTTTCGCCATGATCCTTTGTCGGGTTAAACTCTTTGATGTAGTATGCTTTTTTTCGCCCAATCTGTTTTGACCACATGGCAGTCCTAAATTTTTCCCTCACATAGTTTTTTATTTCACTATTGGTGCTAGGACACTTGTAATTTGATGTCCCACTTGTTCAGCCATGTAAGAGACTAGGTGTCTCTCAACCCTAACTTCTGACCGTGAATGCAAATTTTTGCTTGTTTTTGATTTTTTTTGTGCAATAAGAGAGATAGTGTGATTTTGCAAGAAATGCTTGTAAAATATAAATAAAATTCAAAATTACAGATTCTGAAGCAGAAACACTACTAAACTGATGATGAATGCTTTTATTAATTTCTTGGATGAGTACAATGAGGAAATACAAACATGCAAGTAAAAAGGAAACACTTTTATTTAAAAACCTGATATTTATTGCAGCTGCTTGAATGATGAAAGAATGGTACGGCTTGCACAAGAAACAATGATATCCCTCCCAGATACTGACGTAGGAAGCCCAAAAAGTCAAGGCGCCACCCAAGAAGGAAGATTCAGGCAAAAAGGCAAGTCAATTTTGCCTGTAGAAGTACGGCCCTTGCTGCTGCAAAAGTACGGCCTGAACTAGCAATATAGAAATCCGTACCACTTTGAAATTTGTGCCAGATGCTGGATAAACCATTGCGAATGGAAAAGATTCACTGTTGGAGATAAATCAATCCAAACTCTTGATGAAAAACTTCACAATAAGCTCTGTAATGACCTCTGAATGAAGCCACTCAACTGACAAGCTTCAATTGGTATCTCACAGTCTCAGTATGTCTGATTTTGAAGAGGGAACGTTCTCCAAAATCCAATGATTTGCAAAAACCCTTGTTTCACAAACCCCAATGCTCTCAGAGAGAAATAAGACAAATTCAAATGATCATCAATAATGAGTTCGATTTGCCTTGAAGAGAAATATATATCTTCTCTCAATAAGTCGACCCAAAAAAGCAAGTAAATGAGCATTTAAAATATTAATCAAATCGCCCCTCTTGACTTAGGCCAATTAATTAATAAAATGGCGTCCCTTTTTAAATGAGTATTAAACTCATTTAATATTAATTTCTCTCCTTTATTATAAAGTATTAAATACTTTATAATTTGCCATTAATAATTAATTTAATATTTCATTAAAGTGACTTTATATTATAAAGTCAAATTAATAAACCTTTAATAATTCTCAAATGCTCCAATAATCACTGTTTGTTCACCAAATCATCAAACTGGGTCAAAATTGAGCTGACCAACTGAACCAGGTGCCCTGCCAGAAATAGAAACCCCTGTCTGCCTGACTTACTATAAATAGTAAGTATCTGAAAAACACTTTGTAAGTGTCTGCCAAGGCCCAAACCTGAATCAACTAATGGAAGAATGTTCCCAAACGCTGGATAACTGCCAAAGATAACCCTCTAAACACATCTGTCAGCCTACGAGGGTCTGAATGATAGGCTAACCCCTAAATCACTGCATTGTCTAGGAAGGGGACATTACAAGCTACTTGTTGTTTTGCTTCATCCAAGATTTCTTTCTACGATCTAGCATCTCCTCCATAACTGTTTTGGGCCAACAGTGGCTATCTATGTTTTCAACCTTCTTTAAATAACTTATCAACCGGGTTATCGTTGATGCTTCCAAAGGAAAAGCCCCCCGCTTCAACTAAAAGAATTTCATATGGGATTATGGCTTTGACTTTGAGATTGCTTATTATTAGCTGTTTCTGGAGAGATAAACACTATAAATGGCCATCTGGAGAACTCATTAATACCCATATAAGGCCCTCTAAACACCGTTATTAGCCTATGAGGACCCTATGATAGGCTAATTTGTAAAACTCTGATGCTCGCTAAAAAGAGGACATTACATGATCCCTATGATTGTTACTAGATCAAGTGTAACGAGCTACAACAAACCTCTTTATGGAGATAAATACTTTGCACATGCATTTGCAAATAATAACATTATAATACTCCCTTTTGATGGTTTCAGTTATAAGTTTATAAACATTGGCAAAGTATAGATACGTTTAACATGGTTCTCTAAGAATATAACAGTCAGGTTTTGCTTAAGATTTTCCCTTGTTTTTGTTATTGAATCATGAACAACATATATTGTATCTATTTCCTATTTCCTATAACTAGTGGTAACTTATTTTGATGATATTTAATTTGTGTGGAGGTCCAAGTTGTTTGCCTACAGAATGTAATTCTACTCTTACGTACTACTGGCAAATTGGTAATGTGCAGAACATAGGATAAAACAGTAAACTGACAGATATCATATTTGAACACCAGAAACTTTATTCATTCTCAGAAATATCATGTACAAAAGAGTACCAGCAGTGATTGACAATAAACATCGGCATATAACTCATTCATAATAATTTCCCGACTATCCCAGCCGACTACATATAACGTTCGGCGGTGGTTAGATAACCAACCGACGCGACGCTTCATAACAACATTAACATTAACATAATCGGAACATGCTTTCCCGAAAGTACATGACATTATTATTATTTACTAATCTATAGTTTTATTAACAATTGGCCGACTACGACCAAGGCCGACTACGACCGACAACAAAGTAAAGATATACGACTAACATCATCCCCCCCTAAAAAGAAGTCGTCTTCCAGACGACTGAAAACAAAAAATGCCAACTCTCGTCCTTTTCTTATAATTGATTCTCCCTCAGTGCTAAAAGTTGTTGCGCATCGGCCACCTGAGTATCATTCTCTATCAACTGAACCAACACTCTATCCCTCTCTGCCAACTTCTCCTGGAGAGCTGCCACTCTTGTTTGCTCGGCTGCCAACTGTTGTACTGCAAAGTGGCAATTCCAATAAATCTGATGGGGGTTTGGGGTGCGCCCGCGGAGATCAAGGAGGCGGCCCTTTATCTCAAGGGGCTCTGAGGGGCAGCGCCCATCCGAGATCAGAGGCGGTAGCCCATCGAGAATGCAGGGCGAAATTCGAGGCGGCGCCCCTACGAAGTCGAGGCGGCATACACTCCAGCCAGCTCACAATGCAGCGTCTGAGGTCGAGGGGCAGCGCCCCCGCCGCCAAGACCAATTTAACACTTCTGAAACCACCCGAAACTGCATCGCGTACCTCATTTTCATGACTTTTCCAAAGGTTCCAAATAGTGCTGATGAAGCTAAAAAATACAAATTTTGCATTGTTTTTCTTTACTTTATCTCGATCGATGAATGGTACGACGACTTGCTGCTTGCTACTTACGGCTTCTCTCTCCTGCTCTGTCCGTACGCCCTCTCTCTCTTGCTCTGTCCGTACGCCTTGGGGGATTAAAAACTGTCGTACGACCTGATCTTGGAGATGCCGTATGATCAATGAGTTCTTAGTACGCCGTACGATGTGAAGAATTGCTAAGTGTTCCTTAACCAAGATAAAAATCCGTACGACCCTTAAATTGCAATGCCGTACGACTTGGATAACTAGTGAAGTTCTTACAATATGTAGACTCTGTGAATGCCGTACGATGAAGTTCCCCTGTAAATGCCGTACGATTAAGATCTCTTTTAAATGTCGTACGATGTAAGGATGTCGTACGACCTTCTTGACCACCTCATGACTCCGTACGAATTGAGAAGATGCTAAATATTGTACGATGTAGATCTCTCCTAGATGCCGTACGACTTGCAAATAGTCTGGATGATGCCGTACGACTTGAGAATAGCCTGGCTTTTGACAAGGCCGTACGATGACAAAACCTTGTGAGTTCCGTACGATGCCACAACCCTGAGAATAATCCCATACGATGTCAAAAATATGAAGAGCTTGTGAATTCGCTATGCTTGCTGAATACTGCGTCCTTTGAATAATTCCAACTTGTGATTTCCGTACGATGTAGAAGTTGGCACTAATTCCAACTTGTAATTGCCGTACGACCTCCAGAGACCAAAAGAACTGCCGAACGATCTCAAAAGACCAAGAGGATTGCCGTACAATCTCCAGAGACCAAGGGTGTCGTACGACTAGAGGAAACAAGTTGTGCCCAGTGAATGAGATAATCAACCCTTGGCGTACGACTTGGAGGTGTTGCAAATGACACCGTACGATTTCAAGAGACCCAAAGTAATGTCGTACGACTTGCAGATGTGGAGAATGACGCAGTACGATTTGCAAGGGTTGGAAATGACGCCGTACGGTTTGAGAGCAGTCTGAATTGACTTGATGTCGTACGAATTGCACTCTAATGCCTTTTCTTTTAATGCTTCTCCAAGGTTTGCTTCCCTCAACAACTTTTTTCCTTTGAAGTCATACGACCCTTGCTATCTTTTCCTGTCGATGGGTTCTGTCTCTATGGTGAGTGTTGAGTACTGGAAATGACGACTCTCCTTTTGTAATGTCCCCTTCTCAGGAGTGATCGTTTCTGTTGACCGTTGGCCTATTCCGGAGACCCATAGGCTGTGCGGATGGTGAAATTAGGGTTTCCTAGTTTTGAGGAGGTTGTTGCTTGGAGTTTGGGATTCTGATTGCGGATTCTTTCTGGGTTTCGAGCCGGCGATGGTGATGTTCGGTTTGGCATTAAGACGGCAATTTACTATTTTTAGTAAATTCTATTTTTAGCGATGGGCGGTTTAGGTTCGATTAGGTTGGATCCACTTCTTAGAGTTGTTTAATTTGGCGCCAGTTCTTGGCGGGCATTTTTCTTGGAGAGATAAGTATTTTCATTATAATATTATTATTTTAATATTATACCCCTTGCCTAGCAGTGCAACTTTAAGTTGTTTTTAAAAAGGGGGACTTTGAGGGTCATGGCGTCATAAGGAGATAAATTATAATTTTTAAATGTCAAATATTGAGACTTGTGATTTGGGACGCCCTTTTGAGAAGATTGTTTTTATTTTAAAAAAAGTGAAATGTTTTATTGATGAAAATGGACGCCATCTGTTGGAGGGAAAAGGTGAATTTGAAATTAGGGTTAGGGCGCCCTCTGGAAGCTTCTAGATGTTTCTCTCTCGTCTATATAATCAGGCCTCAGCTCTTCATTTGGCATCCTTTGTCTACTACACCGTTATGCTGCTGGATTGTCTTCAGGCACTCGCTTCGAGGAAAGCATACCTCCTAGCATTGGCTCTTCTTCTTGCTTGAAAGATAGCAACTAGTTGAGAGGTTAGCATGTATTAGGAATTATATTGCATTTTCAGTTAGTATATGCATTGGAGTTCTAGTTTTGCATTTATGTTCATTTCTGGAAATTGCTGAATATCATATGGGAATGTAAGAATTGCTCGCTGCTTTTGAAATAAAATTATTTTGGTTCTGGGCATTAAAGAAATCTGTTTCCCTAAGCTAGGCGACCATCTCTGCCAAGTTATAGATTTTATATTGCTCATTTGGATTTTTAAAAGAAAATCGCCCTTGAAAGAGGGCCGTACCTTTCTGGAGTTGGCTTTGGGTTCTGTGCAAAAAAAAATGATAGTCATTTGGTAAGGTTTATGCATTCCAATTGGGGCGCCATCATTACTAGAGTAATCTGCATTTGGTTTTATGTCAATTGGGTGTGTTTTGGGTAAGTTATGAGCATTCTAGTGAGTCACTATGTTGCTGTTCTGAGTAATTTCTGTCATAATCAGTCAATATCAGACTTGGGAAAGTTAATAGCTGAGTGAGTAGTTGTTGTAAAGGAGTTTGAAAGTATTGGAGAGGGTTATTGTATTGTTGCAGCATTGAAGGCCTCTAATCTTGTGATTCCGACAGGTTCTCTGATATATTGTAAGCTGAACAGTAGTACTGTCAGCAACTTTAATATTATTGCAAATTCAATGTTTGTATCTGCCCACTGAATAAGTGGAAGAGGCTGGCTTGCCGCCTATTTACTTAGTTTGCTTTGTAATTTCCTAAATCTCCGCCATATGGTCGCCTCTTATCCATCACGGATTGAGTAGCACATACTTGGTGTTGAGCTACATTTTCAGTATTGCATTAGGTAGGGATCCTCTGACCGAATGCTCGTCGTTCACCGGCGCATCTCGTGGTTAGAGTTCTTATTCAGCATCTTCCTTTAAGATCCTCTGACCAATGCTCACACCTTGCCCACATCGGGATCCTGGTGTACATTCTGGTTAGAGTTACTTTCCGCATCGTTTTGGTTTATGCTAACCTTAACGGGTGCATGTTGCATTGTAATCATTTGTTAAAAAATCAAAAAAAAATTGGTCCGGTTCATTACACCTTTTATAGAGTTAGCATTCTTCTTATCTCGTACACTCTTCCGTGCTTTAGTGGTTCCCACTTTAAGTCTTCGTCTTCTCATAATTTTTATTTTAATCCCTCTTCCATTGGTCGGCTTCGCTTTTTCCATTACTCTATTTCTTTTATTTTTTCGAACTCCATATACTACATCTGTCTTTTTAATTCTTTTATTTTCGCCTTTTTGTATCTTTTCTCTTTTTTCAATCTCTTTTAATTCCCTCTCATTATTCTCATCTTCTCTCTCCTCTCTCCTCCATTTGTCCTGTTTTTCATCATTTATTCTCCTACTCTCCATTTTTTTATGACTTTTAGCTTTTTTCTCTTCTATCTTTAATTTTTTCAATTTTTGTTTATTTTCTCTCTCATCTCCTCTCTCTTCTCTTTTCTTTTTTTCTAATTTTTTAATTTTTTCATACTTTTCATTTTTTAACTCCAACACAATTTTTTCATCTCGTACCTGTTCGGATTTGTGGACTGGTGTATCGTCTAGTTTTGATACTCTTTCTTTGTACTCTCCATT
>VDFB02020378.1:0-21207 GCA_007258455.2 Sequoia sempervirens
TCGGTACCTCATCATGGTAGCTCCCGATCTTGAACTTTACTAGGCACTGCTCATTGACCAAAACTTTGTGGTCTTTCTGCAACCAGGCAATCTGATACGGATGCGAGTGTCTTTCCCTCTTCAAATTCAACTTTGTGACCATCTATTTTGACACCAGATTAACAGTGCTCCCACCATTAATAATGACATCTCAACATTTTCCTTCACACTTGCACCTTGTGCGAAATAGATTCTTCCTCTATTTTGGTTCCTTTTCCTCAGTTACCAGGGCTCTCCTAATGACTAGGGCTTCTCCCCTTTCGGCATCATCTGAATGTTTAGATTGGGCCTTCTCATCTGCATGCGCAACCCTTCCACGACTTCTGGCCTTTTTTCTGCCCTTCCTTGGTGTTGTGGACATTCATAGGCTCGATGCCCTTCTTCACCACACTGGAAACACGTTCCTTTGAAACCACCTCTTCCAGATCCTTGTCCATATCTCCCTTGTTCTCTACCTCTTTGATCACCACTGTTTTGATCATGAGGGCAGTAGAAGTTGTCATTCCTTTGGCTTCAGCTGGTACCCACATCTTCACTTTTCTTTTCATCATCATTTTGGCTTCCTGAAGGTCTTCCACTGCCCCTTCCGCTTTGACCTCCTCATCCTTTTTGCTTGCCATCAAATCTTTTGTTCAGCTTCTCTTCCACCTTTAGAGCAAACTGATACACATCTTCAATGGTGGTCATTCTGACTAGGCTTAACTCCTCCTGAATGCTCGGTCGTAACCCATTAAGATATCAAGCTACCTTCTCTTTATTGGCCTCTATGTGACCCGTTCTGATGATTATCTTGTGAAAATATTCAGTATATTATTTCACAGATCTGTTTCCTTGCTTCAACCTTTGCAATTTCTTCAACAGATTTAACTCATAGTCCACTGGTATGAACTGCTTCTTTAGTTTCTCTACCATGTGATCCCATCTGGTGATCTTTCCCTCTTCGATTTCTTTCCAACTGGACCTCTTTCTACCAAATATTGGCATGGCCCTTCAGCTTCATTTTCGCAAACTTAACCTGATCTGGGTCCTGTATTTCCTCATACTCAAAATATTTTTCTAACTCATTGATCTAGTCAATCAACTCTTCTGGGTTCAAACTTCTGGAATAACTGGGGACTTCTGCTCTGGGTCTTTTCCCAATCTTCGAAATGGCCCTTATTAGCCGCATTTGGTTTTGATCAATTGCTTCTTCTTCCTCTTCTACATTTGAACCTTCTTCTTCTCCTTCATCCTCACTTTCCTCCCTCAGGTTTAACCCTCTTCTCAACTGCTCTTGTAACACATCAATCTGTCTTTGGAGGGCTATCAATGCATCTCTTCCACCAGCATTTCTACCGCCTCAACCACCTCTGGCACCACCATGCCTACTAGGCATCACTCTTGGAGGCATCTTTCTTGACTTCAACCCACAACCACAGTCGTGGTGCGAACTGCCTCACGATTGGCGTTCTGTCCACATGCTTAAGAAAACCTCGCTCTAATACCACTTGATGAAGGCACAGCCCGAGACTTAGAAGATAACCCACAAATAAGAGAATAATTTTATTATTTAAAAAATATAACTTCTTACATGCAGAGGATCTCAAATCCCCAACTTCTACAATACATGCAAGGATTCTGAGAAAGCTCTGAGTCTTGCTGTAATGGGTTTGATGCAAAAGTTTTAAAAATTAGAAACCCGGCCATAAATAGAGCTCTTCCTTGGTTTGGAGCCAAAAACACAACATTCAAATTTGAGTTTAGGTGGTTTGGTGCGTCAAAATTACAACATGGTTCAAATTTCAAAATAGCATTTGCAGTGTATCTTCTAGAAGTGCACACCAACTTCGGGGCCATAACTTTTGATCCGAGTCGATTAAGTAAACCGTTTGTTGAAGATGCAGAATTAAAGACTGCGGCAAATCAGGCTGCTTGTTTGACCAAGTTTAGAGACCGTCAAGAACTCTAAGTGCCTCAAATCTAACTTTCGAGAAGATTTTAGGGTGCAAATCACGAAACTAAAACTGCAATATCTTTCCACCCAGAAATAGAAAATAAAAACCGTAAATTGGAAATTTTATTATGACAAAAAGGGTATCCAAAAATGTAAAAACATCTAAAAATTGAGAAACTTGAAATTTAACTATTTTTGGGTGATGCAAGATTGCCCTTACACCACTGGATGCTCCTGCATCATCCTCTCTCCCTTTATTTTCTTATCTTCTCTATCTTCCTCTCTCCCCCTTTATCTCTAAACATGTCTCCCTCTCTCTAAACATCCATCTCTCCATTTCCCTCTTCCTAAACCTTTCTATCTAATTATCTTTGCATCTCCCTTTCTCTATTTATCACTTCCTATCTCTATCTTTATCTTTCTATTTCTCCCTCAATATTCCTCTCTATATATTTAGCTCTTCCATCTTTATCTATCCCTCTCTCTTCTCTATCTTTATTGCTCCCTCTCTTTCTCTCCATATCCCTCTCTTTCTCCATCTTCGTCTCCATTCTCACTCTTCCCCCTCTATCTCTCTCTCTTTCTATACCTACCTCTCCCTGTGTCTCCCTCTCTTCCTATTGCAACTATAGCATGCAACCTATTGGTAAAGGAATCTAATTATTGTCCTAATTTAGAGGTTTTGTTTCAATCATATTTGGATCCTTGTAAATGAATGCATAGTTGATTTGAAGCTATCACTTCTCCATTAAGACCTTTATTGCACAAACAATGTGATTTGCTAAATAGACTACCAATTGATCTCATATATTACACAAATTTACCAGTGTGTATATATATATATATATATATCACACTTCTTTGACATACCCATTGCACACCAAAGTATGATTGCTAGTCTTTTAACACAATTTTATATTGACTTGCAATCATTTTCCATCCTTATTTTCACTTGTATTACGTTGAAATCAGAGACGTATGGAGAAATATCTGGCAATGAGAGGCGTATGGAGAAATATAAAGTTTTTCTTATCTCATCAGCAGGTCATCAATTCACCAAGATTAATTGCATCTGATTCTTAATCTGATTCACGTGCACTAAATAATGCGATTTGATCAAGATATGTTTTTCGGAGGTAGTGCAGTCGGTGGGTAGATATTTGTGAGTGATTATATTAGTTGGTGTAGAAAGTGTTTTGTTTTTGCAAAATTACAAAGCGTCCACTTGTCAGTCGTCAGGTAATGAATGGTTGCACGTAACACTAAGAATGATCTGCACCTCCATTTCATTGACAGAGACAATCCTCAGCTATTTCCATGAGAGAAAATAGTGCACACAAAAATGGAATAAAGTTGTGGAAAGTTATTGAGAAGAAAAGCAACGTGGCTATTTTCACGTCAAAAAAATTTATCCTTACAGAAAGGGAATGAATGAATGAATGATTTTAATTATGTCCGCGAGACCAGCTAGTCTATGGGACCCAAGAGATAAAAACCGGAAAACCGCCTTTGCCAAAACAACAAAACCGTTGCACCAAACTACTTGCTGTTGTTTTCAATCTCTTTGCTGATTTTGTTTCTTCTACTGTGAATTTTGGTCAAGTAACTTGTTGTTTTATCAATCTTTTCCTCTTCAAACAAAGCCGCTAATGATTTGACTTTTAACAAATCTGAGTAACAATACCGGATGTCCTCATAAGCTTTGCACTCCATAATGTAGTGCCACTCTGTCTCCACTAAACCCAAAGTGCAGAAACAATAGATTCTATCCGACCACCCCTCTTTGGGTATTTTCCATCTGCCTGTTTCGCATCTCAAACGATGCGAGCTAGTTCTCAATTGAGCTATCAGCATTTTAGCCTTCCATTTTATATCTGCCCCTATGTAAAAAAATTGTTCATGATCACAAGTAGGATTAAAATGCAGAACATAGTGCTCACTCTTCCAGCCAAGTTGCTTCAACCACATGGTGTTTTTGACTTTCTCTTTTACATACCTTTTCATCTCGACTTTTTTGCTTGGACACTCTTGTATGTTGATCCCCCATTTTCCCATCCACTTGACATTTTGTTTCATCCACGTGTTCTTCCTTCTAGTTAATTCTTCTTCCACCACAATTTTGGGCCAACGATGTTCTTCCATATTCTCTATTCTTTGCAAATAGCCTAATAAGCGAATTAACGCTGCCATTTCCATTGGAAAGGCCCCAGCTTCAGCTAAAACAATCTCATAAGGGACCGTAGTTTTTATTTTGAAATTACTTGTGATTAAGTGCTTTTGAAGTCTTTCTATTTGTTTCCATTTTACAGCTGACGTGCTGCTGCCCCAAACTTCGCAACCATAAAGAACCACCGGGGTAACAAGCAGCCCAAAAAGCTTCTTTTTTGTTCTCCAATCCCATAACTCAGCTGACCTACATCTATTTTGGAGTAGGTAAAGAGCTTTCCAACCCCCTTGAATTCTTTTCGTCCTACACGCCTCCCAATTGAGATTGTTACAAAAATCTAGTCCCAAATATTTGTATTCATTCACCACCTGCAAAGTGTTTCCCTCAAACTCAAAATTTATTTGTTTTTTGGCTCTTTTCAACGTAAATATCATGACCTTGGTCTTGCTGATGTTGACCTGCATCCCCACATCTTGACAGAAAAGTTCCAAAGCTTTTAGGTGCTCTTGAAGACTATTTTCAGAATTTGCCATTAAAGTAAGATCATCCGCATACAACAGCAACTTGATCACATAAGTGGCCAAAAGAACACCATCTCCTCCCCGTTTGTCCAACCATTCTTCTAACTTGTCTATGTATAGCCTGAATAAAGTAGGGGACAAAGGGCAGCCCTGCTTGACTCCAATGTCACTCCCAAAGCACTCAGAAAGACCTGCCTTTGTTCTAATTTTGGCCCCCACCTGCTCATAAAGCCTATGGACAGCAGCCCTATACTTTACTAGAATCCCAAGTTGTTCCATTCTGTCCCAAAGTTTATTTATAGGGACAGTATCAAAAGCCTTTTTGAAGTCAACGAAGCAACAGAAAACCTCGCCACCTTGTTTATCCCAAACTTTTTCAACCATGTGCCTGAGGGTAATGCAGTGGTCAATAGTAGAATGTTTTGGTCTGAAACCCGCTTGCCCTTTCACCCTCTTACCCTCCTTCTCGGCCCAATGACTGATTCTTCGCTCCACCATGCTCCCAAAGAGCTTCCCAAAAAGAGGGTTAATCATTATGGTGCGATAGTTTGACGGGTTGTTGACATCTCCACTCTTGTGGAGAGGGATAACAACACTCGTGGTCCAGTTTGTTGGGAAACCATGTTGAATGACCCTATTGAAAATCTTTTTGATATGTGGTGCCAAGAGCTCTAATCCCCATTTCAAGTATTCAGCTTGTAACCCATCAATATCTCGAGCCTTGCCCACCGCCAAAGCTTTAATACCACCCTTGATATCCTTTGTGGAGAAGAGCTTATCATTAGAATTAATTATCGGAGGGTGGGTTTTTTCTTGGTCTCTTTCATACAACTTTTTTGCGTATTCTAGCCATTGAATGTCCGTAATATTATTTTCTGTAGTACCTCTAGCCTGCTGCAATTCTCTCCAAAAATCCTTTGGATTATGTTTCCCAAGAAAGATTAGCTCCCTCCTTCTTACTATCATGTATTCCTCTTTTTTTGATCTTTCCCAAGAAAGATTAGCTCCCTCCTTCTTACTATCATGTTGTGGAAAATTTGAACACTTTGAAAAGAAAAATAAGGTGCTGAGAAATAGATAGATCATATGATTATTAATTGGAATACATTGATTCTTTTTCATTGTATTCTTTTTATAGTACATAGTTATTATTGAACATTTTGAAAAGAAAAATATCATAAAGAGAAGTAGACATATCATATAGTTAATAATTGGAATACATTGATTATTTTTCATTGTATTCTTTTTATAGTACATAATTAATTTACATGTTTGAAATGTTTATGATTGAATATTTTGAGAAGAAAAACAACCTAAAGAGAAATAGACAGATCATATGGTTATCAGTTGGAACACAGTGATTCTTTTTTATTGCATTCTTTTTATAGTACATAGTTAATTTACAAGTTTGAAATTGTTATAATTGAACACTTTGAAAAGAAAAAACAACACAAAGAGAAATAGACAGATCATATGGTTATTAATTGGAACACAATGATTCTTTTTTATTGTATTCTTTTTATAGTACATAGTTAATTTACATGTTTGAAATGTTTATGATTGAATACTTCGAAAAGAAAAGCAACACAAAGAGAAATAGACAGATCGTATGACCACTAATTGGAATACATTGATTCTTTTTCATTATATCTCTTTTATAGTACATACTCGATTTGCATGTTTGAAATGTTTATGATGGATGGTGATGTGAGTGTTGGTGAGTGGTATTAAGTGTACCAACAATTTATCAATTAATTTACTCTTAACATATTTGATAGAGATAAGGTATCCCTGAGTGTTCAATTATCTCTATCATAAGTTTTTGGGGCATATGCAAAATCTAGTTAATGATTAGAAAATAAATTTTATAGTCAATTGAATTGTTGGCTTACACAAAAAATTGAGGAGCCGTGTTTGTTCAGTATTTGTTTTTTACAGGATGTATGTTTTACTATATGTGAAATATTTTACTTTAACTTTTATTTTGGGAGGAGATGGTTGAGAGAATGAGAGAGTTCATTATCAAACTGAATAGTTTAAAATCAACACTTTACAAAATGAAATAATTGGATATGTTGTCACATAAACTATCTTTAACCTCATGAGTGTTAAAAGTCTTCTATTCTATTTTAATACCCAAATAATTAGTAAAAATTGTATTGTAAATTTATTATCAACCACTTTCATTAATTTGAGTGAACATGTGACTAACCATAAGAAATTGATTTCCAATCTACTAATGATATATCAATGTGACAACCACAATATAACAAAAATGCATTGACAACCATGTTTTGTAGTATTTGACTTTGAAGACAGAAAGAAAAAGCTCAATCCATCCACACCTAAAATGCTCAACAAAAGATAGTTCATCATAGTGGATGTGCTAGTCACTCTTTGTGTACATGCCTAAGTTGTTGTATAAATGACCTAGGGTTTGTGTACATTGTTATATTGGTGTCATTATTGATGAAAATTTTGAGTAGTATGAGATGCTTGGTTGACATCGTAGTGGGCTTATATGATCAAGAATTAGGTAGTGGGTTGATGCATGCAAAAGGTTGCATCCGTTTCCACTTTACCAATTGTTCTTTATGTGAACATGTGATTTATTGTGTTGATTGTCACACATGATATAGGTGATATATGCTCAAGCTAGTCATTGTGATGTACATATGAGCTCCTCACTATTGTACTTGTGATTTGGATATGAGCTAATCACTATGGTACTTGTGATCTGTGTATGATCCAATCACTGTTGTACTCGTGATTTGCATATGAGCCAATCACTATTACACTTGTGATGTGCATGATCTAGTCACCTTGTGTATTTAGGACATATGCTCGATACAATCACTGTTGTGTAATATTGGGATTATGGTATGATATGACCCTTCTGTCATTGAGTGTATTTATAAACTAATGCTTGGTAAGGTTTCGATTGGGACATACACTTGATGACAAATTATAATTTTCCTATTATAATTGGACTAAGTGATAGCTCACACTTAATGAATAGCCATGGTCTAAAGGATCTCATATAAGAGGAGAGAATGAACCCCCTCTAACATTGGTGGGAAAAGTATGAAGCATTTGATTTCCCACAAGTGGATACGTAGGCATGATCATCACAAATGAACCCTTAAGGCTTAGGTCTAGATCTAAAAAATTACCTTAATCTTGGGGGCTTACTACTCTTATGCGTAAGCATATAAGTGATGATATCAAGTTGATCACACCATGGTGAATAGAGAAGTTTTGAAGTTAGCAATTCTAAGATACATGGAAGATGCTTAGTTGATTAAATTGGTAGTTGCTCTAAATTGATTTAAGAAAAAAAAATGATAACAATCAAGACAAATAGAATTTTTTTTTTCTAAATATTTTATTTTTGAGTCATCACATTTTGATAATGTTGTGAAGTTCAATTGTCACAAACTCTTCACTTCCCCTGTTGAAAAAAACTTTATGTAATCACTGCAAATTAGTACAAAGAAAAATTTGAGCGTGCTTTTGCCATGAATGTAGTCAAATTGATAAACCACGTAAATTTTGTTGTCTTTTGTGTGTTTGGTATTTTTATCTCTATTCAATTTACGGCAGGTTTATATTACTTTGTTATGCCCTGTTTATTTTGAATAGTATCCATGTCCACCTCCTCTTACTTGTTCACTTAAGTATGCCTCTCCTCTCGGTTCCCAAACTAATCAATTGGCGGAGGCTACTGGAGCTTTTCACATCATAAATTTAGCCCAAAGTCTTAATATTAAAAATTTGTGGCTTGAAGGAGACTCCAAAAACATAATTGACTGCCTTTGTGGCAAGTCTCCCCCCTCGTGGACAATTAAATCGTGGGTTGATGAAGCTATTTTGACTTTGGCCAAATTTGACAAAGTTAAAATATCACATGCTTATAGAGAAGCCAATGTTGTTGCAGATTTTTTCGCTAACGAAGGGGTTAGGAGTAAAGATGTGTGCACTTGGCTTAATATTAGCGATCTAAACTCTAATGTCTGCACCCTAATAAATTATGATAAATCACATGGAAAAGCGACGTGTTATCCCTTTAATGAGGACAGGCTGGATCTTTCACATCAAAATCATTAGAGTGCATGGAACTGAGCCCAGCAGCTTAATTTGCAAGAAAGCTCCGCACACTTTGTGGGTTCTTAGATTTGGAGGGGCCAATTTTAGTAAAGTTTTCGTTTGGGTCTACCCCACTATGTCTGCTGAAATGGGAGGAGACAAAAAGTGAACTGAGCCGGACAGCTATTATACACACATGAAAAATGCCAAGGCTTGGGAAAAGGTTATAAGCGGAGGGTTGCTTCCTTTCCTGGAGAAGCTCCATGGCTCTAACTAGGTGGCTACAGACCTCTTTGTTAAAAATTGAGATAATGGAAACTTGACCCTGTTTGGCAGGAATGTGGAGCTCAGCAAAAATCTTATCGTTGATGTTACGGGCTTATCTACTGAAGGGAAGAAGTTCTTCAGGGATAGGCCTTTTTCGGATGAAGCCGTGATTAGATTTCCTAAAAAGGACAAAGAAAGGCTAAGTCTAGTTAAAATTGCAAATAGCTACTTCGATACTGACACCATAAAGGCCATCTGGAGAAAGGTTCTGCGGGTCATCATGGAGTATATAACGATGGACGGGCACTTCACGAGAGTCTACGAAGCCCTACCACTTTGCTCTTCTCAACCACTTTCGCTACAAGGTTAGGGTCTCTCTCCCCTATTATCATTTCTACTCCTTGAAGAAAAGTTTGGAGGATAATAAGAAAAATCCTAAAAGATTCCCCATCCTGCACACTAGGTTAATAAGGTTGATTGTGGAACATTTCCAAAAAATGCCTGCCCCTGCTATTCAGGAAACTTCCCTTATTTCTGAGAGTGACGACACTGAGCCCAGTGGCTCGGAGTATCTGCCTAACTCTAGTTCGGCTAGAAAAGCCCTTAGCCTGCATGCTGTCCCTTCTAGGAACATAAACCCTACTCCCCTTTCTGGTAAAACCCATGCCGAGCTTGAGCCTGATAGCCCATCCTTTAAGTACAGCTCTTTTGACAAGAAACCCCAGGCCAAAAGCCTTGTTTCCTATTCTGAAGAATCCTCTGAGAGGAGTCTGATACCAACAAAACTGAGCTTTGCGCTGAACCTCGGCTGGATAAACTTGCTAATGATGACTCCCCTGTTACTTCTAACCCTGAGAAAATTTGTCCTAATACTGGCAAAGATCCTTCTCTGGATGTTCTGAACCTTGCCAAAACCAATTCTGAGTCCCACTTCAAACTCTTGGATTGGATTTTCACCGAAATTAATGAGATGAAAATTAAAAATTGGGCCCTTCAAAGCAATATTGAAGAGCTGGGTGCTAAGATTGTTGAGATTGAAAAGAAAGATGTGGATAGTGGGGTTCAAGATCAAAGTAACAGAAATATTGACTCCAAGGTTGAGAATATCAGGAATACCATCAAAACCATTGCTGAGCTAAACAACCGAATTGCAAGACACAATGCCATTATCATTAACGCGATGACTGAAAAGCTTGATAAAGCCCAGCAGGGGTCTCTAGTGGTGGATCTGGAGGAAACTGAGGACAAAAGCTAGGATACAGATTCGGGCATTTCGAAAAGAACCAAAGCCAATCTGAAGCGAAAGGTTCCCCCCACTTTGAAGATGATTCAAATTTTTAAAAAGGGTGTCAATGATATGCAGAATCTGGAGGCGGAGATGGAGTCTATCCTCAAGACTCTAGATTAAAGGTTGGGGTTTTAGGTGTTTAATTTTCTGTTCCTTTTGGTTTGACCTTTCTGGTCTGTTTTGTTTGGTTGCTGCTAATCTTTTCTCGGGCAGCTGGTATTTTTGATTGGACTTTTGTGTCCCCTCTTCTATTTTGTAAACATTGTGGTTTCGGGTCCCTGTAAAACCCATTTTACCCCTTTTATCAAAAACTTTGTACTGCAATTCAAGGATTGCCTAGTGCTCAAAGCCACATAAAGTAGGAATGAAACTAAAGGCAGAATCTTTTGTTTTGTGCTCTGTACTTATTAGTTTACTCATCATAATAGCTCAAAAATGTGATTACATTTTGTTGGTCGGAGGACAGAAAGTGCCTGTTGTTTGTGTTTGGAGACTCCTACGGAGATATAGGGAATAATGATTTTATTCTTACGACAATCTCTGCTAATTTTCCTCCATATGGAAGAGATTTCAAAGATCACATTGCCACAGGAAGGTTCTACAATGGAAAGCTCATGTCTGACTACTTTGGTAACCTATATATTCCATACGTGCATGTTTTTCTTATAACTTGCCAATAAATTTGAAAGCTCTAGCTTTTCTATGTTTGTTGCAGTGGAGAACTTGTGGTCAATCTTAGCTCACAAATGTCAATTGTATATTGCCTTGAGAAGAGAAATAATTTGGTCTTGCAAGATTTTAAAACTTCAACTTATCATGTCAGAACTGTTGTTGTTAGTGAAATAAAATTGGTATTATTAGTTGGAAATTTGTTGTTTTTTTACTTTGATTTAATTTTTTTTCACCAATTTCTAAAATTCCTGATACTTATTTCATTACAGCTGAAGGACTTGGAGTCAAGGAATTGTTGCTCCCATTTTTGAACCCTAAGCTCAAGGCCCAAGACTTGCTAACTGGTGTCAGCTTTGCATCTTCTGGTTCAGGCTTAGACAATCTCACTGCCCATATATTGGTAGACAGACATAACATGTTCTAATGTTTGAAACGACCTTAATACATTCCTAGGACAATGGATGTGCAGCTAATGTATTCATCTTGTCCGCGTTTTTCTACTACATTCTTATAAGATAGATTTGTATGATGCAGGAGGTGATACCATTTTGGAAACAAATTGAGTATTTTAAAGAGTATAGAAAGATAATAACAGGATTGGTGGGAGAGGAACAGGCCACCATCATAATTAGAAAAGCAATATTTTTCATTGTGATAGACACCAATGACTTCGCTGCCAACTACTTCCTATTCCCAATTCGTCAACTTCAATTCACTGTTCAAGAGTATACAGATTTCCTCTTGGATATATACGTGGTTTATATCAAGGTATGGTTGTAACTCGTCTCTACCCTTTGAATATAGTAGTTTTCGAGCATAAGTGCAGTGAATTCAGATCCGAATTTTGCAGGAATTATACAATCTGGGTGCCAGTAGAATTGTTGTGATTAATGTTCCACCATTGGGATGTTTACCGATAGAGAGAACGCTTACACGCCTTTGGAACAAGGGAGCATGTGACGAAGAGATAAACCAGGCTGCATCTGGATTCAATTCGGGATTAAATACCATGATCGATGGGCTCAAACCTGCTTTTTCTAGGCTTCAAATTGCTTCTCTCGATTATAACAATCTAATTTCGGAGCTCATTGCAAATCCTAACAAATATGGTATTTTGCATTCTTATGATTAATAGCAATGCAAATGTGCTTGTGTCTAGAAGTTTTACTTTATTAACATATAGCTAGAATAATGTCTAACCTTGCAATACTATATTACATGCCAGACTAATTGGAGGTGATTGTAAAGGGTTGCTGTGGGACGGGTACCTTAGAATTTGGCTTCCTATGCAACAAATTTACTCCCTTTACATGTCCTGATGCTTCCAAATATCTCTTCTTTGATTCCGTCCACCTTACTCAGAAGGCATATGAAATCATTCCTAATGTATTTTTAACCAGAGATGTTCCTCAACTGTTAGGAAATTCTATTCTGTAATTAAGGTTTACATATAATAAAGTAGTTATTAGGTTAGAGATGTTCCTTGGAAATTATGTAATTAAATTTTACATATAATAAAGTAGTTATTAGGTTAGTTTTTGGGTGGGAAAGTTATTAGGTTTGCATAGAAAATAATGGCTTTATAAAGTCAATGCATATGAATGTAATCATGAATATTGAAAAAATATAATATTTATTATTATTGTTTTTATTGTTGTTTAACAATGATATAATCTATGCAATTTGCTCTCCATTTTAACATGGTATCATAGAACTCGCATATTCTGTGCCTATGAAATGTGGCCATAACTATGTAGACTAAGATAAGTGTGATGGTGGTAGAGGGGATGGTCCATAGCAGACCGAGTCATCCATGACATGTTCTTTGATATGGTAGCAGAAGATGTAGATGTTGTTAGAAATATTTGAATCTACCATTTTGCCAATTTTAAACTATTTTGGCATCTACAAAGAAGGCGTAAATATTAGTGTAAAGGAGGAGGGAACTTGCATTTCTTGAAGATAGTTATTTGCACTGGAAACATATAAATTGTGCATGCAATCAGAGGTAAAATGGATTCTTATATGTGAGAATTTGTAACCTGAATCAAAACTCCCATAAGGTGCAATTTTTATTCTTTCAATCTGAGAATAATAAGTGGCAGTGTGAGATTCATTTCTAGTGCTTTTGATTCCATATTTTTTATAGCAACGCCATGAATTCCAAAAAACTATGAAGATGGAAAGCCTATGTAGGTAGGCATGAGGATAAATTAAAGGTTGATTTTGTGAGAGTTTAGGAATACTAGCCAAGTTACAAATTACACAATTGCACAAATTGAGATGAATGATAAACTGTGAATAATTGCCTTGATTAATAGCTTAGGAATGAGTACAATATACAAAGCAGAAGATGAGTCATCTAGAATGGAAAATGCCAACTAGATAATAGGCATGCAACTCCATACAAGATTGCACAACTAAGAAATCATTATCCTAACAACCTAACAACTAGCAAACTTATCTAGAGGAATATTCTAGGTAGAATTTTCTACACTAACACCCCCCCTTAAGTCTAACTAAGGAGATAGAATTTTGAGGAAAGGAAAGAGAAAAGAGGGAAAAACCAAGGATAGATGAATGAAAGCATGAATGGGTCCCGACTACATGGCCTGATGAGGTACCCATGTACATATCAAATTCCCCCCAAAAGGAGAAGAATCCCCCCCCCCACAAATAGAGAGAGAATATAAGAGAAGGACTAAGTGGACCCCCACAAAAATATCGAATGGTAGATGCTTGAAATTGGATGGAGAATATGGTCCACAATTGTCGAACAACGTTTCTCCCCTTAGGAAGAAAAAAAAATCAAAGGTGAATACAATCTATCTCCCAAGTCCTAAAAGGAATATGTAGGAAGAAAGTACAAAATGTATGAAGTCTCTAAAGTTGGCTCAAGTATCCTCGTGTAGATGTTGAAAGTAGTCACAATCAAATCAAGTGCTCTAGGCCGCATTGCTGAGATGATAAATCAAAATCTCCTAGAGACTTATTTAGAACACAAGCCAAAGACTCAAGTATCTCCTATGAAGATGTCCTCTCCAAATGTAGATCCAAAGAATCCACACTCATGTCAAATTGAAATTAATGACCATGAAAGAGAGGGTCAAAGTGTCCCATCACAACAACTAAAGAAGAATCAACTCCATCAAAGAGAAGATGAATACAATTAATAGTATCTCCCAAATCTTCATTATGTGTCTCCATAAACAAGTCTAAAATTCTTGTCTTGAGAGATCATCCCACAAAGCTGAATCAGGAAGATTATGGATGCCCTACTACAAGAATCATTGGAAGTGTTTGAAGAAGCAACACTGAACTCTGAAATAGCAATAGATGCAAGGACAAAAGAGTGGTCCTCAAAGAGAATATGTATGTCCTCAATAGTGTCATCTATATCCCAAATGAGGGACTCTACAAACAAAGAAGAATTTTTTGGTAGAAATTGGTCCCAATGGACTGAATCCATAAGACATAACTAATCTTGCTGCAATAAATCACTGGAGGCCCTTGAAGAAGCATCATTGGAATATGAATCAGCAACGGGTGTTGTTGATGGGGTATGAATGAACTAGCCATCCATACAAGATGTGTCCACATTATATGAGGCAACATAAGTCTCAATATCACCAATAGCTTGGTTCTCCAATGAAACATCACTTTCAAATGAAGATTCAATGTCTCCATACAACTGTTAGATGATGATCCAAGTAGTAAAAGAGCACACAATATGTTCTATGTAATTTAGAGTATCCTTAGAAATAGTAATACATAATAGTCCATAGACCATGTCATTATTATTAAAACATGCATTATTTTCATCATAGTTGCTTGGTTTAGTAACGAGTCCAAGGAGATAGGGTAGTAGATCCCACTCAAGGAAGTGATTCTTTATCCCTTGTTTCCAACACAAATAGTTATCTAAAGTTATCCTAACAAAAAAATGATGAAAACAATTTTTAAGAGACATGATTAACCCCCCCATAAAGGGAACTTTATCTCAGTTCATGATTACAAAGTGCATTTATAATCCCCCCAAATATTATAAGTTTGGCACTTATAATTCAGTGCATTTACATAAAAAGCATAAAAATAAACTTTGCCTTCACATGTAGTGACATGCAAGCACATGCAAGAAACATGAAAGTACATGTAACTTAGAAAGAAGATGTTGATTTGGTGACATGATAGGATGCCCTAACTTTCTCATCTGCTCTGAATGTGATGGTGAGTCCATATTTGATCCAGGAGGTTGCAAAACATACATGCACCACACATGCAACTGAAAAAATAGATGTTAAACCCTCAAAATCTAGTATTTTTTTCACAATTTTCTAATTCTCTAGATCGTCCAAGGATGCAAGAAAAAATCATACTATTTGGCTACCAAAAAATAACAAAATTGCACTCAATATTTCTAAAAGCAATCCTATCAATAATGAAGGCTATGATACCATGTGAGAATTTAGGAATACTAGTTGAGTTGCAAATTACACAATTGCAAAAATTGAGATGAAGGATAAACTATCAATAATTGTGTTGATTAATAGCCTAAGAATGAGTAAAATATATATAACAAGAGATGAGCCATCTAGAATGGAAACTACCAACTAGAAAATAGGAATCCAGCTCCATGTAAGATTGCACGACTAAGCAATCATTATCCTAACAACCTAACAACTAGAAAACTTATCTAAAGGAATATTCTAGGTAGAATATTCTACACTAACATATTTGTGTATGCAAATGTAATAAAGTGAGAATTTGAAACTATAATGAATTTTGTTAAATTGTCGATAAGTCGTGTTAGCTATGATTTGTTGTTGAGAGGAAATTAACAAATTGGTTTTCCATCTATAAGTGCAAATTGCATAGGAGAAACTCAATACCTATAATTTGATCATTTATATGTGTTGGTTAAAGATGTAATAAAGGTAAACAAAAGGTGTCTAAAACTGCAAGGTATCACTTATTTTTTTGGCTATCTCAATTTGTTATTGCATTTTTTATTTAATGATATCAAAGGGTGTTTAAGATTGTAGTGCATTCGTATGGTAGTTAGAACTAGTTATTGAAGTATCTTCTTTTATTCATTCTTTCCAAAAGTTTGAAGGTGTGAGAATGAAACAGTAGGGTGTTGGTGATAAAATGTAGTCTTTTTTTTACCAAATATTAGAATAAGTATGATGCATCTTTGTAATGGAAGAGATAATTTTATTATTGCTTGGTGTGGTTCGAATTGTTGGTATTTGTAATAAAGAGAACAATTAAAGGAATGATTCCATACAAGAAAAAATTTAGATTCATTAATGACTAAGATATAAAGGGGTCATATTGAAGGTTGGAAGAACTAGAGGCAAGAGAAAATTTATCATCTCGAGGTAGCTTCCTCCTGAGATATGATGTCTTGAATGAGAAGCATTTGTTTCATCTATAGTCCCTTTAGGAGCAAGAGGGGGCCTGCAATGATTTGTTGGTTTTTAGATAGTTGAATTCACAAACTTGGTGAGTTATTGTTGTTTTATGGATAGTTGAATCCTCAAACTTAGAGAGTTGTTGTTGGTTTGTGGATAGTTGAATCCACAAACTTGTTGAGTTGTCATTGGCTTATGAATAGTTAAATCCATAAACTGTCTATGAATATTTGAGTGTTGGTTGGTGATTTTCTTGTGAATAATAAAGTGTGTCTCAATTCATAGATAAACATTGGATAATCAAAAAATTCCCATACATGTGGAGTTTGAGTTGATGCTGATGCAAAGTTGGATAATCAGGACATTTTCCTATACAAAGAAGTTTAGGTTGATGTTGATGTAGTGTTGGATAATTAGGACATTTTCCTAGAAAAATAAGTTTAGGTTGATGTTGATGTTGATGAGCATGAGCTAGTCACCTTGTGTATTTGGGACGTATGATTGAGATAGTCACTGTGTAATATTGTGATTATTGTATGATATGATCCACATGTAATTAAGTGTGTTTATACACTAATGCTTGATAAGGTTTGGATTAGGGCATATGCTTGATGGAAAATTATAATTGTTCTATAATAATTGGACTAAGTGATAGCTTACACTTAACAAATAGTCATGGTTTAAAGGTGAGATTAAAGATCTTACATAAGAGGAGAGAATGAGCCCCTAACATTGGTGGGTGAACTACGAAGCCTCTAATTTCCCATGAGTAGATACATAGATAGGGTCATTGCAAATGGGCCCTCAAGGCTTAGGTCTAGGTCTAGGAATGACCTTAACCTTGGGAGCTTACTAGTCATATGTGTAGGCATATAAGTGACAATATCGAGTTGATGCCACCATGGTGAATGAAGAATTTTTTAAGTTAGCACTTTTAAGCTACATGGAAGATTCTCAAAATTATCACCAAATCTTCACCTCCCCTAATTTTTAAACTTTTTGTCTACCCTCATGAGTTATGTATATATCTCTTTAGGGATTGAAATTTTTGTATCAAGTTGAAGAAAAATTTATGTATATTCATTGCAAATTAATATAAAGAGAAATTTGAACCTACTTTTCCTATTAATGCAACCAAGTTGATAAACCACATAAATTTTGGTGCCTCTGTGTGTTTGGTATTTCTATCTTTATTCAATTTATTGTAGGTTTATATTACTTTCTTCATCCATGTTTATTTTTAACAGTATCCATGTCCACATCCTCTTACGTTTTCACTTAATTTTGTAACCCATTCCACTATGAATTAGACTTAGTTAGATAAATAAAGTATATAAAAGGAAACCTCTTGGAAGCTAATCTTTTATGTCTTCAATGTTGTTAGTTTACCTTCAAAATAGTTGAGTTAACTTTGTACTGCAATTCAGGTCACATACAGTAGGAATGAAACTAAGGACAAAATCAATTGTTTTGTCCTCTATACTTTTTATTTTAATCATCATAATAGCTTAGAAATGTGATTACATTTTGTTTGTTGGAGGATGGAATTTGTTGGTCGGAGGAAAAAAAAATTGTTTTTAGAGACTCCTATGAAGATATAGGGAATAGTGATTTTATTCTTTCGATAATATCTGCTAATTTTTCTCCATATGGAAGAGATTTCAAAGATCACATTGACATAGGAAGGTTCTCCAATGGAAATCTCATTTATGATTAACAAAGATCACATTGCCATAGGAAGGTTCTCCAATGGAAATCTCATGTCTGACTACTTTGGTAACCTATATATTCCATTCCTACATTTTTTCTTATAACTTGCCAATAAATTCGAATGCTCTAGCTATTCTATGTTTGTTGCATTGGAGAACCTGTGGTCACCCTTTGCTCATAAATGTGAATTGTATATTGCCTAGAGAAAAAATAATTAGTCTTACAACATTTTAAAACTTCAACTTATCATGCCAAAATTGATGTGATTAATGTTTTGTCATTGGGATACATGTCTACCAGTAGAGAGAATGCTTACAAGCCTTTGGAATAAGGGAGAAAGTGATGAAGAGATAAACTAGGTTGTGTTTAGATTCAATTCAAGATTAAATGCCTTGATTGATAGACTCAAACCTGTGTTTTCTAAGCTTCAAATTGCTTCTCTCAATTATAACAATCTAATTTTCAAGTTCATTGCAAATCCTAAGAAATATGGTGTTTTACATTCTTATGATTAATAGAAGTTTTACAATATTACCATATAGCTAGAATAATGTCTAATCTTGCAATTATTTTTTTACATGCCAAACTTTGATGTGATTGCAAAGGGTTGTTGTGGGATGGGTACCTTAAAAGTTGCAACAAATTTAGTCCCTTTACATGTCCTGATGCTTCCAAATATCTCTTCTTTGACTCTATCTACCTTACTCAAAAGGCATATCAAATAATAATTTATAATGTATTTTTAACCAGAGATGTTCCTCAAATTCTTTAAACTTGTTAATAGATTTATTTACAATTGAATATACTATGCTGCAAAAGTTATCTTTGCAAATTAATTATTCTCTTTTTTACGAGGAGAACCATGAACATGAAATCTCTATCTTCCTTAAAAAGACAAAAAATATTACTATTTATCAACTAGAATCCAAAAAATATTTTAATCATTTTATTTTATTTGAAATCAAAAACAAAATTATAGTTCATTTCTCAAAAGGTCATTGGTTTCTTATTCAAGTTGAATGTCATGTCTCCTTTCTAATACAATATTTTAACTAAGTCTAGAATAATGAGTATTGATTGGAGAATGAAGTGGGAAATCCAATTATTCAAATTTAAATAAATTAATTCATTCCAAGAGATAAAATTATTAATATTTGTAAATATAATTTTTGGTTCAAGTTGGGTGTGGGTTTCTAGGGGAGCTTGTTAATGGTCAAATTTGGTGATTCTTCTCTTGGCAGTGTGAGTTACAAACTTTATGGATACCTATTCTTATCAGCGGGAGTTACAACTTTTCAAATTCATGTTTCCCTCCCTTGGACATGGGATTTGGGTGCCCAAATTGGTGTTGGTGGTGGTTTGATATATTATTGCTCGTTTTCCAAGTTGAGGATTCATTCTATGCATTGTTTTCTCTCATAGGTTGTGACGATTCTTCAAAGGCTGGTAAACCGATGAAGGATGAATCTTTGAGGCTAATAAACCAAGGGAATTTAGGCTCAAAGATAGTGCTTCTAAGGGTCTCCAAGAGCAGTTTCATTCAAATATTTCCATTGTGTTGAAAGCTTTCTGTTTATGGTTTAATTTTACTTTCATTGTAGGATTTTGGTGTAGTTTGGAGTACATAGTTTATATTTTCAAGTTTTAGATTCTATTTTTGTTGTGAGAAAAATATTTTGATTTCATTTCAATATTCATACATGTACCTTTCTATCCATAACTTTGTATGAATTTTGGGGTAATTTTGTGTGGAGTTTACTCTAGTTTTGGTGTGAGTTTTGGGATTCAAGTTCGGAGATTTGATGATGTATTTTTCTGCAGTTTTTCACTATTGTTTTCTAATGTATATGATAGATAAATTGATGTAATTCCATGATAATATCTGAAATATATCATTCCATTTCAATTGCTCAATATATGATTTCAATTTGCACCTATGTAGTTCAACAACTCAAAATGACCCTAGTTGACTATGAGGTTTGCCATGATTTTTATGTGGTGGGAATAGGAGAGATTGATGTTTTTTTGGGTGTTCAATGTATACATTCTATTAGAGGATACTACACAAACCATCAAACCATGGAGTTCAAGTTTCATGCCAATGGAAAAGAAATTGTGTTATTTAAGGCCTACCGAATGGAGCTCCTAGAGTAGTTTCAGCTAAGAGAATGGAGAGGACTTTTCAAAGGGGGGAAATTCTAGCTTGGGAAGCAAAAATTTTGACCCATGCCACAAGATCTTCCAAGAAACAAGGTACACATAATTTTTAAATTCAATCGATTCTTGATAAGCATAGTCTAGTTTTCAATTATTTGCCTCCTGGGTTACCACCTGATAGGGGATTTGATAATTTTATAGAGTTAGAACAAGGTGTCATATCTATAACTATTACTCCTTACTGTCATCCAAGAGGTTACAAGGAAGATATAGAGAAAACCATTCAAGAGCTTCTTGACATGGGGTTCATCAGGCCTACCTCTAGTCTATTTGCATATTCTATAGTTTTGGTGAAAAAGAAGGATGGCGCAATGAGAATGTGCATAGATTATAGAGCCTTGAACAAGAAAGGAATTAAGAATAAATACCCCATTTTGAGGATAGATGAACTTATTGATGAATTGCATGGAGCAATATATTTTTCAAAGATTGATTTAAGGTTAGGTTACCATCAAATAACATGCTAGAAAGTGGAACTAACAAAGACCTGAGTGAATTAAAAAATGGGAAGCGAAAAAAAGTAGAGTGAAGGGTAAAAGGCGAGAGGTGATGGTCAACAAGCAAGCCAGGAAGGACAAAAGGCGGGAGGTGATGGTCAGTGAGCAAGGTAGGAAGATCATTGGATTCAGAGCAAGGATAGATGGAGCGACAAGCTGGAGCGCTTGGAACCAATGGAGACCTTTAGAATAAGATTGATCAGGGATGGTGCGCATATAGGGACGTTGGGAAGGGAGAACAGATCGAAAATAATAGGCCATAATGGGTAATGGAGAATGGGGAATGGGTTTATAAATTCCACCCCCATTATATCGAGAAGCAGGCAGAAGAAAGATACAGACAAGATCAAAGGGCTAGGGAAAGTTAGAAGCAGATTGGAGATCATATCAAACAAG
>VDFB02020380.1:0-46431 GCA_007258455.2 Sequoia sempervirens
AAATATCCATGTTTCAGTTTTAGTTAGGAGTTAGATAATTTTACAATCATAATTTGTGTAATCACAAGCAATACTTTGTTTTGCATACTACTTTTGATCAATGGGAATGAAAGCAAGGAGTTAATTCAATCACTGTGTTAGCTCTCAAAAATGCAGGTTTGAACCACGAAAGGTTGCCAAGCTTTCACAACGTTTTAGAGTAACAGACAAGGTCAAAAGATTTAGACCTTCTACTCTTCAGGTGCTGCTAGACCTAGGCGGGTGTACCTATATGAATTGGGTAGACTTGACTTATGATCTTCTCTCTTGCAGTGATTTGTCCACGATGGCAGATGGAAGTGGACAAATAAAATTAAATTTGGTATATATTGTATAGCAATATTCAAAACTAAATCCTAATATGCTTAGTTAACAGATGTAAAAAAGAATGAATGAATCTAAATGGTGAAATGCAAAGACTAGTGCCTTATTGGGTATGCGAAGTTAAATGAAATAGAAATGGGCAACTTATTTTTGGAGAACACTCAAATTGTTTGGCATATGTTTTGTTTATAACTTGTATAAACATGCAAGATTGTGATTACTAAGCTCTTCTTAATGATCCAGATGAATTTCCCTGATTACTATGATCAACCAAAAGGATTTAATATTTTCTTGAAATAACCAATTACTTAAGCACACAGATACAACAAATGTGCACTGATAAACTGAAAATAAACTTGTTATATCAATTTAAACAACCAGAAAGCATCAATCTTGGAGACAACTTAGTAATACTTTCAATAAATTCAACAGACAATTGACACCAGAAATGAGCTGCAACATCAACTGATTCTCATTAAAATCTCCATTTTGAAATCATGCATCATAGTCTCTGTTCTGGAAAATTTTATTCTACCGTATCCATTTTTGACCTACCTACTATCTAATCTAATCTCTAATCTTATCCCTTTTTACAATTGAGAATGAATATTTATACATCTATATCTGAAAAGACACATCGCTTCACATTCACATGTTGGCCAACAGTTGCATTCGGGCATTTGTTAACATTTGCTAAAGACTCGTGAGGACATCCCGTAGTTATGCCGAAGTCTAATGTCTCACCGAGGAGTATCCTTTTGTTTCATTCACTTTTGTCGTGACCTTGTGATGTCGGGAAGATGTTTCACAGATTGCATTGTGTCCTACCGAAATTTATCCTTCCATCATGTGTGTCGCTGAGACAATTCATAGTCGAGGAGATGTCCCATAGATACCTTATGTCTCGCCGAGAAATCTCCCTAAGGTATGTTTCGGTCGCCAAGACATAACCATTCTCTCACCGATGAAGTAGCATGTCGGCGTGACAAAACAGATCGGAAAGACTGCAAGACCTCATATTGATAGTCGTTGATAGAATTCATTCGCATTGTCGGCCAGACCGGAGCCATTCGCCAAGACTTTACTCCGATGCATATTAGTCTTACCGATATGCATATCTTTATCGCCGGTCGGTAAGACAATTCAAACTCGCCAAGACCTCATCCTGAAAACCCTTTGTTGGGTCAAAGTGTTTGCTCATTCCGTGCTAGTCAATGAGACATAAAGAGTTCACCGAGACTTCACCCCGAAGAAAAATCTCTCACCAATGAGCTCCCTCTGTCGCCGGTTGGTGAGACAATAAGATCTCGCCAAGACCTTACTCTGAAGAAGACTCTCTTGCCGATGGGGTAACCCTTAGTCGCCAAAACAATAAAAGTGTCCTACCGAAAGGTGCCTGCACGTGAATTCCAATCGCCGTGACATCCCTTAGGTCTTGCCGATAGGAAACGACAGATGTAAACAAAAATGCATTATAGGTCGGGGAGACCTTGATAATCTCATACCGATATGGACTATAATGTGAAATACTTCAGACCTATATAGATTTCTAAGCGGACCACAGAACAAAAAATAGGAAAAATATTATGAAGAAAGGGATTTTGTGCACATGGCGACGACTCGTTTGGAAACTCAGGGGTATGAACAACATGTGAAATCATCAGAATTTTATAGTTCTAACACACTATGTTAAAGGATCTTACCTAAGGAAGAGCAGGGCCTGCTCAACCTTTGGAATGATCTTGTGTTGGTATTTTGTCAAGTTATGTTATTTATGATTCTTTCATATTAAATCTAAGTAGATGTTAACTCTGAATTGTTTAGTTGTTAAATCATTGTTCGACTTGGTGAATGGTAAATCTGGATAGTTATTTTTGCTCGAATTACATTTTGAAGTTTCAAGCTTATTATGGTTAGATTCATTTATTAGAATCGTTAACAAGTTTCTCAGATGAATTAGATTTAGATGTTAATCGAATTAGTTAAACTTGATGTTTATTTGTTATGTTTCATTAGAAGAAATGATAGGAACTTATGGAAGGATGAAGTTGGAGTTTGTTGAAAATCTATTCATGGAGATTAGTTTTCATGCTTTCTAGAGTAATTGTCAATTCCTCACAATTCAATTCTGTTTCGAAATTAGTGTTTAAATTTTAGTAATTAATTATGGATTTCTTTTAAAAGCAAAATAGAGTTAAAATTGGATTTCGTGTTATAGATTAAGAATTAAAGTAATCATTAGTTGTCTCCATGAATCGGTCTAAATTAAGTTCAATAAAGTTAGAAATAAGTCAATGAGATTTCAAATTAGAAAATAAGAAAGAATTAAACCTTAGGAATTAGTCGCTATAGTTCAGCTCCTGAGAGCTCCTGAAGAGCTCCTAATAGCTCCTAAAGTAGGAAAATCAATACCTAAAGTCATTGTTTATAGCACAAAACCCCCACAAAGAATTTTTGACAACTATCATTATCGTATATTTCTTTGAGACACACCCGGTTTGATATATAATTGATTAAATGATGCAAGTTGTGACATTAACGACCTTGCACATCAGGACGATTAATTGATTAAAAGACCTAGACTTGACTTAATGCAAATTTAATTTTTGGATTGGTAAATGGACGTTGTTTCAAATGAGAGTTTAAATATAGACAAAATAAATTTAAATAGTTATTAATGGGTAAAATATTAAGAGATGATTATGGCGATAGGTTTGAGGTCTAAGTCTAGAAATAGAGGAAGTTGGTCATGGATATGACTAAAGTGATGAAATGGAATCTAAAAATTTGGGATGATAGTGATAGATATGATTTTGGTTAAATAATATGATGAATTTTTTTTGGGTGTAAGATAAGTCCAATAAAAATGGAGATGTTTAAGTGTGTGGTGATTGATGGAGTGTGATTAGATGAACAAGAGACAAATCTAAGTGAAGTGGAAAATTTGAAGTGAGATTATTATGAGAATGTCTAAGATAGGTTATGGATAATGAATGTGGAAAAGGTTATGGTTTTAGAAATATGGGGTTATTTTGATGTGTGAATGGTTTGGTGAGTGTTTTAGGTCCATATCAATTCAAAAAAGATAAGATTTCGGTTAGTGCAATCAAAGGATTCAAATTGGTAAGTGATAAGGTAAAAATAACCTCATCATGATAATACCATAAAGACCTGGTTCATACATGCAACTCTCTATCCTTTTCCAATTAATTAAATTTTAGGAGAAATAATTGCTTAATTTTAGTAAGAACTTGTATAAACTTTATTTCTTTTGATTTCTTAAAGTAATTTTCCAATACAGATTTAATGGGTTGTTTTAAGTGTTTTGTAGATAATAATCAGTCAATCAAAGTTACAGATTGAAGCATCCAACTGGCACGTGCTCCAGAACAGTTAGAGATATATGTTGGAAATATGCTCTAGAACTTCAGGGTGATGGATTGAGGATGTAGTTGTTCTTAAAGTTGTTATTTTTGTTATCCTTCGAATTAAAGACTTTATGGCTCGAATTGAGCCTCTTAAATACTGTGTAATGGGATTAAAGATATACGAGTTATTTGTAGATCTGTTTAGATATTTTCAATGGTTATCCATACCATCTTAAATATAGCATGTAGTTACAGTTTCTCTATAAAAGATACGGTCTCTGGAAGTAAGATATATAGTGAAAAGTAATGTTATACTGTTAGAATGTTTCCAAGGTTTATGAATAAAGAGATTGTTATCTAAAATTATGAGTTATGAGTTACAGATGATAACTATGATTGATAGAAGTGTTCTTGAAATAGCTGTGAATGTGAGTAGAGAATGAATGTGTTGACCCACGAGCTAGCCACTCGATGGGAGTAGATAAGTGTTCTCTTTTATTATAATGTTGTTCTGTAGAGAGTCATTAAATTTACTGTTATGAAATTTTAGCTCTGAAGTATTTGTTATCTTTTCACCTCTGTAGTTTCTGTTATTCACTATTAGAATTTTTATTGTTAAGAAAATATTTTATGGATTGCTATAAGCTTTTCTGCTCTTATATTTTTTCAACTTCTTAGTTTAGTTGTTTCTATGCTTTTTAATTTAGTTATTATGCTTTCTAAATTAGTATACTTACGCTTACAGTTCAAGCATTTTCTATTTTCTTAGGAATAAATTACTTTACAATTTGATAGTTAACAGTTTGAAGTTAAAATTAATCTTAAGTTGTTCTTAAAAGTTAGGAAACCTGAGGGAGATACTTCGGACCTCTTCTATTGCAAATTGCCTTGAACACTACCCGGTCGACAAATTGAATATTATATTCTAAAGTAATGGGACCTAATGACAGCCTATCACTTTTTGGCGCCGTTGTCGGGGACCCCCTAGCTTCTTTTTCTTAAGTGTTAATAGAAGACACCTAGAATACCTCTTTTAGGACAAAAATACTATATGTGGCTTCCTTTTTTGCATGGTCAGGAAAAGAGGCCCTCACGGATGATTTATACCAAATACCCCCCCAAAATATGTCCCAGTTATACATAAGGAGGCCCAAGGCTCAGAAGACTATTCTGCTGAGGAATTACTTGAGCCTAACCCACCCAAGGCTTTCCAATATCTCCCAGAAGATCATCTTGTAGTGCAACCTGTTGTCGATGAAATTATTGTCAAGGAGCATATTCCTCTAAACATCATGGGAGATCAGAGGACAGAAGCTAACCGTAATGATGCCAACCATAATAATAATGATCCTCCACTACCTAGAACGATCACTTATCCTATTGCTCTGGATGCAAATGATGATACAAAAATGAAAAAAAACTCTCCAACTTTCCTTCCAACCTTTTGTGGTTTATCTTTGGAAGACCTAGACCAATTTATTTTTGAATTTAAGGTCCTTTTTCAAACCTATGACTATAAAAATGATAACCAAAAACTGAAGTTGTTTCCTTCTACTTTGAAGGATTCAACCATGTGCTAGTTTATGGGACTACTGTCTAGAAGTATTACAACTTGGGAAGAAATGGAGACTATGTTCTTGAATAAATATCAGAGTTATTGTAGGGTGAGTGATCATAAGGAAGAGTTGTTTAAACTTCGGCAGAATGAGGATGAGAGTCTAGAGGACTATTTGGATAGGTTTCTTTTCTTATCTAAACAATGTGGGGAAACGACCATTAGTGTTGAGATTCTCAAGACTATATTTCTTAAAGGACTCAATGATGATGCAAGAACAAGTCTTGATTTAATGGGAAAAGGTGATGTGTCTCAGTTAAACCTTGAAGACATATGTGATTTATGTTGCAATTTTTCACGTACTCATGGAGGAATCCGAAAAATAAATATTTTCAAAGGGAATAACGAGATAGGTAAACTCCGAGAAGAAATAGAAAATCTTAAGACAGACATACTTGTCCAATTGAACACTATGTTGGATGGTATACAAGCAAAGACACATAACCCTGAGACTTTGTCAATATATTGTCCTAGGTGTCAAAATAAACATCTTTTATGGGAGTTCACTTTAGACAAGGTTAATGTTTGTCAAATTTGTGAGCAAATCCACCCTACCAATCAATGCGAGCTTCTTACTGATCTTAAGAATACTAAGAAAAAAATTGTTCAGGTTGAAGAAGAAATAAATTTGCTAAATCAATGCCAGGGAGGTAATTTTTCTTATGGGTAGAATTCCAATCCTGCATGGAGACCCCAGAATAACTAGGCTGGTAATCAATGGCCTCCATCTTGGAATCAACCCTATCCTCTATAGCCTACTTGGGGAACTCCTTATTGGGGATAACCTGAATGGGCAAGTCAATCATGGGGAACTCAACAATGGCCAAACTAGTCACAACAATAATGGTACCCACAACACATTGCTCCCCAATGGAATCAAGGACAGAATCAATTTTATAATGGTCCTAGGAGGAATCAACAATAGAATTTGTTACCACCACCTTAGAATCTTCCTCAGACTCAACAGGTAAATCAACCTCAACTTCCAGCACAACCACTTCCCAATCCTAGGAACAATCGACAAAATACTCTGGTATATACTACTGAGCAAGATAATGTCATAGGACTTAATGCAATTCATTGTGGAAATGTTCAATTACGATCTGGTAGGACACTTCAATCGCCCACTATTGAGGAAGTAGTGGACGAACCTATTTCTCAAAATTTTGAGAAAGATACTACACTACCCGCGAATATTACAGAGTCTTCAGCAGCAGGAGCTGCTAATTTATCTCGGGAGGAGGGAGGTCAGTCTTTAACTGAGTTTAGTAAAGATATCCCTTCAAAGGAGAAAACTCAAGCACCATTTCCAGAGCGTTTGAAATCAACAATTCTGAAAGATACTCTGAAAATGACATTAGCTTCTGAAACTGCATTAATTCAGGAAATTAAACAATTGCAAATAGAGGTTCCTTTGTTGAAGGCAATAAAGGAAATTCCTTGAGTTAAATCAGTTGATCAAACAACTGTGTATTAGAACTCCAAGAAGGAAACCAAAGAAAATAAACACTGTGCACATTGATGGTTATCTAGCTGAATTTTTGTCTGGAAAGACTGTTGCTCCAAAATATGATGATCCTGGGAGTCCACTGATTACTATTACAATTAATGAGGTAGCAATACCTAATGCATTGGTGGATTTGGGAGCAACTATTAATGTAATGACGATGGATGTAATGGAGAAATTAAGTCTTACTGATTTAAGTCCTACAACTACAGTCTTGCAGATGGAAAATCAGTCTATAGCCATTCCAAAAGGTGTTATAAAAAATGTTCTTGTTAAAGTTGATGGATGGGAATATCCAGTTGACTTTCAAATAATCCAATCACTTACACCTAAAGATAGTTATCCAATAATTTTGGGAAGACCATGGTTGGCTACTGTCCTGCTAAAATTGATTGTCAAGAAGGAGGGTATGACCATTTCACATGGTCCAGATAGTAAACGTTTATTTTTATATCCTCCTGCTAAACCTACTGAATATAATAAAGTCTGGGTTGATGAACCAGAAGAATTTAGTGAGGCAAGACAGTCTGGCCTCTTTGGCCATGGTAGTGATTAAACAACATGGAGAAGAATTAGAGGATGAGTTAGTGAATGAGGTTGCACATTTGGCTATAGGTTCGAGTGAAGAAGTAATAGAGGATGTACCAGAAATTTTGGGACAACCAATTGATATAAGTGGGATGGAACAAAATTATGTTACCATGGGGATGCCTTGTCCCTTGGCTAATATGATTCCTAGAACGAGTTATTTCTTTGATGATATTACAAGATTTCACCGACTTATACCTCATAGTTTTCCTCTCAACACTTTGTTACGACCAATACATACTGTCACTTCGGCCTATCCAGGAACAAAAACAATTATGTTGTTACCAGGAAAAACTATGAATGTCAATAGTTGGTTGACAAAAATACAAGAGGATAAATTATTTAATGTGCTGGTAAAAAGGTCTAAAGATTTTGCTTGGGACTATACAGACATGAGGGGGATTCACCTGAGTGTTTGTACTCATCACATTTATACTGATCCTAATATAAGACCTGTTCGTCAACCACAGAGGAGACTCAACCCCGCATTAAAGGATCTTGTTAAAATAGAGATTGAGAAACTCCTCCGTGCAGGATTCATTTATCCTATCTCAGATAGTAAGTGGGTGTCACCTATGGTAGTTGTACCAAAGAAAAATGGCAAGTGGAGAATTTGTGTGGATTATAGAGAACTTAATAAAGCCACCTTTAGAGATTATTTTCCCTTACCATTTGTTGACCAGGTTTTGGACAATTTGGCTGGGAGGAAATATTTTTCTTTCTTAGATGGATTTAGTGGTTACAACCAAATTTAGGTAGCACCAGAAGACCAAGATAAGAGAACATTTACTTGTCCTTGGGGTACATATGCATACTGAGTTCTTCATTTTGGACTTTGTAATGCTCCAGCGACTTTTCAGAGGGCCATTTTGGCTATATTTGCAGCACTTGTCAATGATTGTGTAGAGGTTTATATGGATGACTTCACAGTATATGGGTCAACCTATGATGAAGCTCTTCAAAACCTGGATAGGGTTTTGGAGGTTTGTGAGGAAAACTAATTGTCCCTTAGCCACGAAAAGTGTTTAATAATGGTGGAACAAGGAATAGTCTTAGGCCATCACATTTCCTCAGAAGGAATAAAAGTTGATCCAAAAAAAATTGAAGTCATACAACAATTGATTGTACCTTAAACACAAATAGATGTTCGAAGTTTTCTTGGACATGCTGGATATTATAGAAGGTTCATAGAAAGTTTTAGTAAGATAGCAGCCCCTATGTTTTCTCTCCTCCAAAAAGATGTGGAGTTTAATTGGACGTCTGAGTGTCAACAATCATTTTAAATGATAAAAGAAAAGCTTGTCTCTGCTCCTGTACTACGTGGACCAAATTGGAGTCTTCCCTTTCACATTTATGTTGATGCTTCAGATGATGCAATTGGTGCAGTATTAGGGAAAGAAGATGAGGATGGGGGTAAGTATGCCATATATTTTATTAGCAAAAACCTAACATCTGTTGAGAGAAACTACACGACAATAGAAAAAGAATTCTTAGCGGTGGTTCATGCCATCAAAAAGTTTCATCATTATATTACAGGATATAAAGTTATAGTTTATACAGATCACTCAGCTGTAAAGTATTTAATGAATAAACCTATAGTTAATGGTCGAATAATGAGATGGTTACTACTTCTTTAGGAGTTCAACATGACAATACTTGACAAGCTAGGGAAATTTAACCAAGTGGCAGACTTTTTATCTCGAATCAAACAAGAAGAGGGTGATCGAGCACCTGTACAAGATGAGTTCCTAGATGAAAATTTGTTTGCTATCTCTATAAAGGTTCCTTGGTTGCTGATATTGCCAACTATTTAGCTACTTCTGAAGTACCTCCTGAATTTACATCAAAACAAAGGAAGCGACTTATTCGAGAGTGTGCACCATTTAAATGGATTAATGGGATTTTATTTTGTTGTGGACCTGATATGGTTTTGAGAAGATGTGTCAAGGCTGATGAAACTTATAGTATTCTGAGGGCCTGTCACGATGATCCTTTAGGGGGTTATTATTTTGCAAAAATAACTTCCCATAAAATTTTAGGTGTTGGATATTATTGGCCTTCAATGCATAAAGATCTTAAAAATTATGTTCATCATTGTGATGAATTTCAAAGAGTAGGAAGACCAACTGCTTCGACAGAAATGCCTTTGTAGCCTCAGGTAACTTTGGAACCATTCAAAAAATGCGGGTTAGATTTTATCAGCCCCATAGATCCTTCCTCTCAAGGGAAAGAATATATATTAGTTTGTACCGATTATCTGATAAAATGGGCAGAAGTTCAAGCTTTATGAGTTGCTAGAGAAGAGCAAGTTGCTGATTTTCTCTATAACAAAATTTTTCTTCGATTTGGAGCCCCCCGAACTATTGTTATAGATCAGGGACCCCAATTTATGTCCAAAGTTCTCCTAGCATTTACAGACCATTTTTAGGTGAGCCATAAGAAGTCATCCCCTTATCACCCTCAAGCAAATGGCCAATTAGAGGTGACTAATAGGGAGTTAGAAAACATACTGACAAAAACTATCTCTTCAGGAAGAAGAGATTGGGCCAGGAAATTGCCTAAAGCCGTTTGGGCGTATAATACAACATGGAAATCTACAACTGGATTTAGTCCCTATGAGCTTGTTTTTGGAAAAAAACATCTTCTTCCCATTGAATTTGAACTTCAGACCCTATGTACAACTATGGAGTTGGGTCTAGATTTGAAACGAGCTCAAATAGAACGAGTTTTATAGTTAAATGAGTTAGATGAGCTTCGTTTGGATGTTGTTCATCAAACAAAATTAGTTCAACATCAATGGAAAGTTTGGCATGACAAATATATTAAAGAGAGATAATTTCATAATGGTGACTGGGCTTTGCTATTCGATTCAAGATATAAAGACCATAAAGGAAAACTTAGAACTCATTGGATGGGGCCATATGAAATCTCTGAGGTTTTCTCGAATGGCACAGTTCAGTTAAAACCTATTAATGGTGATTTACGAACTCTCTTAGTTAATGGTCATCGCCTACGTATTTACCATAAACCAGTTAATAAAGAAGAATTTACAAAGCTGGTAGAAATGCAAGGAGAGATCCAATGCATTGACTCTGCCAAGGCAGAGTCTATTTGATTTAACATTTATATGTTATCTAAAAAAAAATTGATGAAAAATTGTAATAAAAAGACATGTGTATCTAATTTGTTTTCAAAGCAATTTTTTATAAATTTTCGGACTTAACACGTGTTTTCATTTTGCAGGACCTCTCATAAAGAAATAAAAAATTTCAGAGCACCATTCCAAGATGCTTTGGAACTTGATCATTCAGCTGGCCAGTGCTCCGAAACTTGACGGTCTAAACGCCCGATGCTCCAGAACCCGCTCTTCATCCTACCATGTTGGAAGGATGTTCTTCTGGAATGATATAACTCCTGAAGTTCAAGTTAAGTGGTGTTTGTTATCTTCTTCTATCTAGTTGTTGCTTTGGTTGCATCTTTCGACGATGCTTCAAAACTTTCATCTGGTTGCTGCTCTGGCTGCATCTTTTGAGGATGCTCCGGAACTTTCATATGGTTGCTGCTTCACCTGCATCTTTCGACGATGCTCTTGAACTTTCATTTAGTTGATGCTCCGGAAGCATCTTCTGATGATGCTTTGGAATTTTCATTTGGTTATCATTTCAGCTGCATCTTTTGGCGATGCTCTGGAACTTATCCATTTTCAAAGCTCCTAATGTATGCCTTACACATGCTCCAGAACTTTAACCACTTTCTTTGTCTAAATGCATGCTTTACATGTGCTCCGGAACTTATTTATTTTCATTTCGCCAACTCCTTTCTAGAAAAAATTTCAAATATTTTTTGATGCTTTGATTATCATACATTGGTACACGCGCCTTCTTTTGCCATTATAAATAAAATCAGTCGTAATAGCTTGTCTTCATTAATGAATTTGTCATCCATGAGCTTCCTTATTCATATCATAATAATTATACCGTCACCTCAGCCAATAGCATTGCATCATCCTGTCAAATCGGTAGAGGTATAAGATCTTCAAGCGATCATGGAATGGAAGTAAGTAAAATTTTTTGCTTTAAATAAGTAGTTATTTTCAAATAAAATATGATTGATTGGCAAGAGTTTCCTTTTGCAATTTAGTAAATTGAGCCACTTGGTGATTAATTGTTAAGTACACTACTCTTTTTGCAGCCCTTCATGCAAATTGAAATTATTACACAACAAGCTCCGAGCAAGAGTAGAGTAAATGATTACAGTCTGATCATATTTTTAATATCAGTGCACAATTCCTAGGCATTATTGAATTTTTTAGCAGGGTGGTAAGCAAGAGAGAAAAAAATGGGTGGTACAAAGAAGAAATCTGAGCCGGCTTCTACAGAAAAGTTGTTGGGGTTAAGTAACATCTCTCGGCTATTTGAAGAAGTGGGCTGGTTGCATTTTTTCAGGAAATTCGAAGGGTATAATGAAAATCTGGTGAATGCATTTGCAAAAAACTACTCTAATGGTCAGGTGATTCTACATGAGAAGCATTTCAAGGCGAGTTCAAACATTATCTCTTCTATTTTAGGGTTAGAAGATTCTGGCATTAAAATATCTGAAACCACACAAACCACATATAAAAAATTATCAGAATTATTCCTTAGACAGGGAGATCCTCAACCCATGATAGTTGTCAGTACTAGGGGACAAAATAAGGGGTTTCAGCGATCTTCTGTCTTAGAACCCTGGGGTACTATTGTTGCATGGATTATTAGATATTTTACTTGTGAAGGTCAACTCACCACTGTGGTAGGACCAACATTCCGCATGTTAACACATTTTCGGCATGGGAAGGAAGACCTTGCTCTAAGGGTTAATTTGCCTCATTTCTTGAATGATTCTATTAATTCTTCAATAGAGAGATACAAAACTAGTTCAGGGCCATTAAAACATCATGGGTTAATTCAATTGATTTGTAAAGATCATTTCCATAAGAAACCTAAAAGCAAATGGGAAATTTTTTTGGGGAAGTTTGATATGCCTACATTAGGAAAGAAGTTAGAATTAGGAGAATCTTCAAAACAAGTTGCTTCACCTTCCGGAGCAACTTCCCCCGAAGACCCTAAGGCTCCTAAACCCAAAATTCCTACCATAGTTGGTGAGGAAGTGCTAGAATTTAGAAATGATGAGTTTGAAACTCTAGCCTAGATAGAAGATGTAGAGATAGTGAATCCAAATGTGGATACTCACCCTGTTCAGAAGAGGAAAAGAAGAACTATTCTTCTAAATGATCCAACTATTTTAAATTACCAGGATACTCCTCCTTTAAGGTGGAGTAAAAGATTATCCTCTAGATCTGTAGAAACCCCAACACAGAGCAAAGAGAATAGGTCAAAATCTAAAAAGCAAAAGAGAAACTTGGAAATTGAGGAGTCAATTCACCAATCTTCAGAAGAAAAAAAATGTTTGTTGAAGAAGTACATTTTCACTTGGTGTCTGAAGAAGAATTTGTAGAACAAGAAAAACAGGAAATAGAAAGGGGACAATCTCCACTTCCTATGGAGATTGATGACAGTATGTTAGGAAAATTGTCTCCAATTATTAATAAAGCTGTTGAAATTGTTGAAACTGAAAATATTAACATAGAATTGGAAAAATTGAAATTAGAGATAGAAGAGTTAAGAAGTCAGCTGTATGAAAATAAGGAAAAGATGGAATTACAACAAGAGGAAATAATGGTGTATAAGACTATAATAAATAAAAGAGATCAAGAAATTCAGGATTTAAAGTTGGAAATGCAGGGGAAAGATACATCTATTAGTGAGCTGCAAATGCAAATTCAGAATTGTAATGAGGAAAATAGGATACACAAGGATGGATTAAATAAAGAAATTCAGAATTTAAAAGGAAATTGTATGCTCATGTTTTCAGCATTTGAAGAGGAAAAGAAAAGATAAAAAGAAGAATTAAATGCTTCTCTTACAGGAAAGCACAAGAAAACCAAATATGGAATCCAGAGAAGTTCAAACCGAGCCAACGGTAACTGAATGGTTCCAAATTCAAATTCCTCCATTATTAATGAAATGGATGGAACGGTGCTATTTCCTAAGGAATGCACAAGTTGAGAATAACATATTGAAAATGGAAATGGTGTTATTAAGAGAAGCATTTCATAAAGCTTATAAGGGGAAACATGATGCATGCCAAATAGTTGAATTTCTTTTATCCTGTAGGAGACCATCTAGATTGTATTCTATGTTTTTGAATGAACAATGTTTTAGATGGAAATTGCTTAGAATTTACAATGATTAGCCTTATGAACCTAATGATAAAGAATTTTTTAGAACATTTGTAGACTCAAAGCCTGAGGAGCAAGATATGGTTTGTGAATTCTTTACCCATGATCTTTTGTTAGAGAAGCATATTGATTTCTTTGTTAATCTTTTTTTGGGGGAAGTGCAATTAAGATATATATTGTCTACTATGCGGAATCAAATCCATTGGAAAGAACGTAATAAAGAATATGTTCAAGCAAAGAAAAGAATAGGACTTCAAATGAGATCTCCAAATAGTAGACTAGCAACTTTTAAATAGACATTTGTAGCTCTTTTGCTGGATGAGAAAATGAAGGAAAGGTATGATGATAGCCTTTGAGTTTGCTATAATCATTTCATAGAATAGGGGCAAAAATTAGTGAGCAAGGCTTGGCATGCATGTGAAGAGAGATACACTCCATTGCCTATATATCTAAAGAAAAGAGAAGTGATCTCTCCTCTTGGTCTTAGATGGTCCTTCAGAAGAGCAGATGCCTTGGCCAAAATTTTAGGAGACCTCAGAACAAAATGGATAAGAATGAGGTACATACCTCCTTTACTGATATATCTAGCCCCTGCTTTTCATATTAATATAGATCAGGATGACAGAATTTTCAATGAATTTCATGGAGGTTTCCACAATTCCCATATAAAATTTGATGTCACAACAAAAGATTTGTATGATATCAGTGCAAAATATGAAGAAGGGAGTAGAGGGTAGAATTATAATCAGGGGACAGGAGGACCTGCCAAGAACTAGGAAGGGGAGGAAATGATGAGGTAAAAATAACCTCATCATGATAATACCATAAAGACCTAGTTCATACATGCAAATCTCTATCCTCTTCCAATTAATTAAATTTTAGGAGAAATAATTGCTTAATTTTAGTAAGAACTTGTATAAACTTTATTTCTTTTGATTTCTTAAAGTAATTTTCCAATACAGATTTAATGGGTTGTTTTAAGTATTTTGTAGATAATATTCGATCAATCAAAGTTATAGATTGAAGCATCCAACTGGCACGTGCTCTAGAACAGTTAGAGATATATGCTAGAAATATACTCCAGAACTTCAAGGTGATGGACTGAGGATGTAGTTGTTCTTAAAGTTGTTAATTTTGTTATCCTTTGAATTAAAGACTTTATGGCTTGACTTGAGCCTCTTAAATACTATGTAATGGGATTAAAGATATACGAGTTATCCATAGATTTGTTTAGATATTTTCAATGGTTATCCATACCATCTGAAATATAGCATGTAGTTACAGTTTCTCTATAAAAAATATGGTCTCTGGAAGTAAGATATATAGTGAAAAGTAATGTTATACTGTCATAATGTTTCCAAGGTTTATGAATACAGAGATTGTTATCTAAAATTATGAGTTATGAGTTACGGATGATAACTATGATTGATAGAAGTGTTCTTGAAATAGCTGTGAATGTGAGTTGAGAATGAATGTGTTGACCCACGAGCTGGCCACTCAACGGGAGTAGATAAGTGTTCTCTTTTATTATAATGTTGTTCTATAGAGTCATTAAATTTACTGTTATGAAATTTTAGCTCTGAAGTATTTGTTATCTTTTCACTTTCGTAGTTTCTGTTATTCACTGTTAGAATTTTTATTGTTAAGAAAATGTTTTATGGATTGCTATAAGCTTTTCTGCTCTTATATTTTTTTCAGCTTCTTAGTTTAGTTGTTTCTGTGCTTTTTAATTTAGTTATTATGCTTTCTAAATTAGTATACTTACGCCTACAGTTCAAGCATTTTCTATTTTCTTAGGAATAAATTACTTTATAGTTTGATATTTAAACAGTTTGAAGTTAAAATTAATCTTAAGTTGTTCTTAAAAGTTAGGAAACCTGAGGGAGATACTCCAGACCTCTTCTATTGCATATTTCCTTGAACACTACTCGGTCGACAAATTGAATATTATATTCTAAAGTAATGGGACATAACGATAGCCTATCAGTAAGTCTAATGGATTGTTCTTGATGACATAATGCAAGCATTAAAACACAAGGTGATGGTGTGGAACAACAAAGACATTGAAATATTGAAACAATAAATTTTTTGAAACAATGTAAGCACTGAATGCTAAAATAGTGAGGGTGCTAAACTATAGGTCAAATGCACTAAACTAAGAGGTCTATTTGTTTATGATTTTTGGCAAGATATGTGATCAAACAAAAGACATAATGGTTGAATTTGATTTTTAAAGGTATAAAGGCTAATTGAAATATCTTGGTTTGATATAAGAAAACATGCCAAACTCTTTAGCACATTCTTAAAATTAAAGTAGGAGTGACTCCTAGTGGGGGCCCATAGTAGAATTAACTACTAATTTACTATCTACTAATATGAGGGATAGCTAGGGAGTTCCATTGAAGTACTCTCTCCTTTACCTTAAGATGGCCAAAGGCTTCACCCAAGGTTAGTTATATCTCAATACACAAAGTTACATTGTGGGTAAATGTAGGGGGTGATTCACTTCCCTTACACCACATAAAGAGATGTTCGATGGACTTATCTAGAATTTACAAGTTCTCTAGGGGTATCCTCAAAATACTAAAAGGGTATGTGATGCCTAATTTTCATGAATAATAGTTTTTCTAATAACTTGGGACCTAAGCACAAGAGGTCTCTTCACCTTATATCCTTCTCTCCAAGGGCTCTAAGGATATGTCAAAAAATGATGATAGTTAGATTGAGGTACACATTTCATTCTCCCCCTTTTTATACCCCATTAGAACACATGGATAAGTTTATCTCTTAGGGAAATGATATACCCAAGAAGGCATCCTAATGGGAAAGGAATGCTAGGAATTTTTGGTCACCTAAGATGACATGAATCACAAAGAGATAGAATATACACAACTAGCACCCTTACATTTTAATCTAAATAAAAAAGAAGAATGTGAGACTTTTGATCCCCAAGATCACACTAAGTACAAGGGAAGAGCATTCATCTACATAAACTCCACAAACATGGAAAATAATTCATTTACCGTCTAAATAATTTAGTGCAACTAACTAGTGGTAAATTTAAAAAATCTTTGACAAACGAAATTGTAAATGATATGTTTTTTATTATGGAACAAACAGGTTTTGAAGGGATCCTGAAACCCTTAACAATAAGATAGAAAAATATAGAACATTAACAGAGCCCAAACAAAAAACAAAATGTTGCCCACTAAGAAGAAAACAGTGGAAACCAAGGCAACACAACAAAAAAATGACAAAAAACCACAAAACAACTAGCCACTAGGCTAGATTCCTGAGAATCTACGTCGCCTCCTACTCCAATTTTTTCATATTAAGTGCACAGACTTCTTGATCTCTTGGATGTTCACTAAGGTCTGGTCTGCCTTCCATTTCAAATTCGCTCTAGTCCTGTTGCTCAGTCTCCCACTATTTGGCTGCCCTTCCTCTTTGTCCAAATCAAGAAACACAACAGGTTTAACATGATGAGCATTTTCCAGATTCTCCACCATGGTGTTCATGGTCTCAGTAGTGGATTTTAAAATCTTATGGCACATAACCAACACTTTGTGGAGAGATTTTTTGATATTCCTCAGCCGCTCCTCCATCTCAACCTGCTTTCCTTCATGGTTGCTTTTGAAATCCTATAATTCATCAACAATTTTCTTGAGGCACTCAACCATATACTTTTACTCTTCCTTCATCCATAAATCAGTGGCCCTACCACTACCACTACCTTTGTTTTTATTGTCATCAACTTTATCCATTTTACTATTCATGGCTCTCTGGTTCAGTTTAATCTCCTTAATTTCAAAGAAAACCCATCTCATTAACCTAAAAAAGTCCACAGACCCATTGCGGGCTATAGCAATAATATCAGTGGGAAATTCTTGTTCCTCCTTGAAATAGTGATCCTCTGTCTTGAGATCCATAGGAAATTGGGGCCTCTTTTCTTTGTCGGTAGCAAGGTAGCTAGAGTACTTAGACAATGAATTCGACTGCGAGTCCTCATCATTCTCATCATAGGAGGGGTCCTCTGAAACCTTTCCCTTACCCTTCTTCTAGGGAGAATCACTAGATTTCCCTTTCCCCTTACCAAAAACCCTTTCCTTAGACGAAGGAGTCTGGTATGGCAGAGCCGACATGGCTTTAAAATGATCATAAATAAGGACAAGCAATCCTTCATGGAGAATGGAATGCCATGTAGGGTTCTGTCTATGGATTTTCAAACTGGCATTCAAAGAAGAGGCAAGATAAAAAGGAAATGAAACCCTGACCTGATGCTTGAAGTGGTTAAGGAGGACAAAATAATACCCAAAGACTCTAGTATAATGACCATCCAGAGTGACATACTCCATCAGCATGTTCAAGACCCTCCTCCAGTGCAAGATAATCCTATCTGAATCATAATAGCTTCTGGAATTCCTTCACAAATCCTCCCTCTCAGCATCTTACTTTGGAAATTTGTTGACTACCTCGTCAAAAAGCTTTCTATCCCTGTAGAACTTGATACCCTCCATAGAGAGGTCTGTAATCTCAACAACTAATTGTTCATTGATGACCACTTGTCTACCAAACAATTTTATCTCACCATCCTTCCAATCATTGGAAAAAACCCTAGTAACCTTTGGATCCCAGCCATGGAGTTTCTCAATGAAAACAGTAATGCCACCCTTTTCCAACTTCTTCCATAGATTCGAATTATTCCTTAACTGTTCACTGCTCATTAGCTCCACTCTATAACTCTCACCACCCATGTTGGTCGTCTTGCAGGAAAGAACAGAAGAATCTAGAATCTCAAAAGAACAAATGCCTAAAATGCCCAAAAAGCATGCAAAATTTACATAATTCAAATGGGGAATAAAATGATTACTCATCGGCCAACAATGAGTAATAATTAAGTCGCAGTCCCAAGACTGCAGGGAAGGATAATTAGCCATCATTTGGGGGAATGGGGAATTGCACCTTCCCATGAACACAATCATACTCAATCAGGGCCTTGACATCAGCCTCCAACTCATCATACACTTGCCACCTCATCTTTTCCTGAGCTTTAACCCCCTTGTTGGCAAAAATTTTTGCCACCGTATTTATTTCCTGAAAAGCATGCGAAATATAACTTTTCTCAAAGTTATTAATAATTTCCTTAGAAAGGTCTATCCAATTCTCTATAGACCATGAGGGTTTCTGAAGGCCCTTTAAGCATTGTATTATATTATTCAAATCCCCTTCAATCCAAACATTTTTGAACTTCAATTGGCTAGCAAGCTTCAAGGCCTGAAACACTCCATTTGCTTCAGCTACATGGTTGGTCTGAGTGCCTAAGGGAATCGCCATTTCTGAAATGAAGCAACCATTCTCATCCCTTATCACCCCTCCACTCCCGGATGGCCCCGGATTTCCCTTGGTCATGTCATCGAAATTGATTTTAACCCAACTAGGAGGAGGGAGACGCCAAAATATACCATCTCTAGGTCCCTTAGTAAGCTTGGAAATATTGGACATGTCCACATTAATTTTCCAAGCTTCCACCACTCTGATCTCATACTCTTGAAATCTAACCTTACCTTTTACTTTGTTCATGTTATTGAGCAAATTAAAGTTTTCAACCACAACTCTTATAATCTTCCCATAGACCACTTCCTTTGAAAGAGCCACATCCCTGAAGATTTTGTTATTGCGTTCTTTCCAAACACCCCAGGCAAGGTGAGGAAAGATATAGTTCCAAAGCAAATTCAACACCCAATTTTTTGAGGGGGCCTTCCATTGATTATAAAAGTCCAAGATAGTTCCAGGAAAAACCTAGCTAAGATCCCACATTTGAAAAATCCTACACCAAATGGCATAAGCAAAAGGAAAAAGGAGAATAAATGATATGTTAGTACTTTCACTTCTTTATGAATTTGGCGAGTGAAAGACAATTGCACCACTAGGTTAGTACACTAGTAAAAAAGAGGGTTAGCCAAAAATATGAAAGATAAAAGAAGGAAACTAAAAACAATGAAATAGCTAAAACATAGGGTGTAGGTGCTAAATAATGTAAAAAATGAAATAATGTAGTCACTAAAATGAGATAAAATAAAATGGAACTAAAAAACCAAATTGGTATACCTAATAGTGTATGCACTTTAAAGTATAAGTCAATACACTAAACACAATGTGGAGGTAACAGAGTGTAGGCATTATTCTAGAACCTACATAAAACATAAAATAGATATGAGTGAGGTTTTTGGAAAAATACACAAATGGAAAAAAATAGAAAACTAAAATGATTTAAAATAATAGAAAAATGGTTAGTCAATAACATAAAAAAGGAAATTCAAATTTGGTGAAGACAGGAAACTTTGATCCTAGAGTTGGCAATAATGGCGGTCGGTTTACTGATGGCAAGGTGATGTTAGGTGAGTTTATTTTTGATGTTTTGCAGTGTGGGTCCCCTCCTCTTAATGCTACTCTTGGTGGGATTGAAGCTTTGAAATTTCCTTCCCCCTTGTCCTTCTCGAAGTAGGGGAATTTCAATTCTAAAAAAGCTGGCTCAAGACAGTCTAGCATTTTTTTGGGTGTGGGTTCTAAATCACTTGATGTCTTATTTGATAAGATAGGAGGTGGTGGGACCTTCTTCGAGTCGACTTCAAAATGGTCAAATCTCTTTGGCTCTAAACCAAAAGGTAAAAGTACATCTCCCTCGGTGGCTTGTGTTTCTAATGTTGTTATGGATGAGTTTACTATCTCCGTTCTGGATTGCATTGTTGAGAAAAGCATGTCTCATATGGAAATGAATTTTTTAGGAAAGTTTATGGGGCCTCGACCCCACATTGAGTTGGTTCACAAGTTTTGTTTGAATCATTGGCACCCAAAAGGTCAAGTTGATGTTGCCATAACAAAGGGGTTATTTTCTTTTTCTTTTAATTGTGAGGATGATTTCATCTCTGCCTTAATGGGTGGTCCTTGGTTCATTGGAAAATCCTCTTTACTACTAAAAAGGTGGGAAAGAGGATTCAATCCCTCCTCATGCTCTTTTTTAGCTGCCCTAGTTTGGGTGAGGCTTCCTGGCCTTCCCATGGAATTTAGGATGAAGAAGTTTTCAAAGGAATAGCAAGTACCTTTGGTTCCCTTCTTTCTATTGATCAAATGACTACCTCTAAGAAAACTCTGGTCTATGCCCCGTTTTTGTGTCAACGTTGAACAATTTGTAGATCTTCCTTTGGTGGTCAAGATTAACTCCAAACTTGGGGTGTGGGAGTAGCTGGTGGAGTTTAAATCCATTCCTTTCACATGATTTCATTGCAAAAAGTTGGTCATTGGGCTCAAAAATTCCCTCTGAAGGTTCCTAAGCCTATGGTCAAACAATGGAGAGAAAATGATACAATACTTGTTCCCGAGGATGCTCCCAAGGATCATAAGAATGTTCAGAAGGATCCTATTTCAGAGGTTTTTTCGGCTAAGCAAGTTCAACCACAGGTCTTAGTTGTGTCAGATAAAGTGGTTCCTAAGGACACTTGTGTCAACAAGGAGGTGGAGGTGTTAGAGGGGAATGATCAAATGAATGTCTTTGTGGAGAAGATTCCTCCTATTCAGACTAAGGAGGTTGGGAGTTTAAAGAACCTACAATAGAAGGAAGAGGTTGTGTTTGAGAAAGAGGAGGTTGTCTTTGAGGTGTTACACTCTCCTTTGGTTTCTAATGTCTTGGGGGAAATGATTTCTCCTAAGAAGGTTGTTGATTCTATCCCTTCATATTTGGGAGGGGTCTTGGTGGAGAACTTCGATTCAAAGGAGTCAGATGAGGTTTTGAAAGAACAATCGTATATTCTGGTGAAAGGGAGAAATAGGAAGAAACAGTCTCTTCCTCTAGGAGTATCTACTAGAAATTGTCAAAGGCCTGATTGCGGCTCGGAACCGAGAGGAAGAGGTCGACCTTCGACCCTTTCATCTTAGGATAAGGAAAGTAGACTGGAGATTGTTGATGGTACCTAGAGGACTCTGGTGGAAATGTGCTCTAAGGGAAAATCCCCTAAATTCCCATGAAGATTATATTGTGGAATATGAGGGGATTGAACCACCCTCATAAACAAGATCTCTTAGATAATCTTTTAAGAGATCATAAACCTGATATCATTCTGATTTAAGAAACCAAAATGGGATCTGATAAACTTAGCAGAATAAAAAATAAGTTTTTTAAAGATTGTGGGATGCATCGTGCTAAGGCTACTAGAGCTTCTGGGGGGATTTTCACCTTTTGGAATCCTAAGGTTATTAAGGGAGTGGCTTTGTTTATTGATGGTAATCATGTGGCAACCTCTTTTACTAATATTAGTGATAAGTTCTCTTGGATTCTCTCTAATATTTATGCCCCTAATTGCAAGAGGGCTAGAAAGAAACTTTGTGATAATCTCAGCCAGTTTAAGGCCCTTCATCCCTCATCAAATTGGTTGGTGATGGGGGATTTTAACAATCCGCTTCATGATTTTTACAAAATGGGAGGTTCATAGGTGGTGGACGACAACAGATTCAACTTAATGGGACTACATAATAATAATGCTCTCCTTGATTTGGATTTGAAAGGTGCCTCTTACACATGGTATAATCAGAGGTCTGGGAATGCTTTCCAGGTGAAGCTAGATCATGCTCTCATATCTCCTAAATGGATTCTTTTTTATTCATATTCTCTCTTTGCTCTTACTAGGGTGGGGTTAGATCATTTCCCTCTCTCTCTCTCTCTCTCTCTCTTTTTGGATCTTTTAGGGAGGAAGAAGCTTTTCCTTTCATATTTGAAAAGATGTGGACCTGTCATCTGGATTTGAAAGATAGGATTCTCTCTTGGTGGAATATCTAGGTTGATGGGTCTAATATGTACAGGGTGGCTAAAAAACCTGCTTATGTTAAAACCAATGTGAGAAGATGGAATAAGATGTCCTTTGGTCAATTTTTTGTGGAGAAGGATAAGGTTAAGGAGGATCTCCATGTGGTGCAGAGTGTTATCCAAATTCAGGGTGATATTGGTGATCTTGTTCAAAGGGAGAATATTCTTTTGTCAAAGTTGCATAGCATTTTGGCTCGGGAGGAGGAATTTTGGAAGCAAAGGTCTCGTGTTATGTGGTTAAATAGTGGTGATATGAACACTAAGTTTTTTCACCCAACTAACTTGAAACACTGGGCCTCCAATCACATCAATTCTATTAGGTTCAATAATATGGTGTTGGATAAGGATGAGGATATTATGAGTGTTGCCTCGTCTTTCTTCTTTGATCTTTTGAAGGCTGATGTGGGCCTTGATTCATCCTATCAAGATGATCTTCTCCAGGATATCCCTAGTGTTATAACGACTTATCTCAATCGACAATTGGATCGCATTCCTTCGGAGGAGGAGGTTTGAAATTTCGTCTTCACTTTTGAAGGTAACAAAGCCCCAGGCCCTGATGGTTTTCCTATGTTTTTCTTTTAGATTTTTTGGGATATTGTGGCTAGGGATGTGGTGGATGCTTCGAAGGAATTCTTTGGAAGTGGCAAACTCCTTAAGGAACTTAACACTTCTTTCATTGTTCTTGTGCCTAAGAAGCTGAGGGTCCTTTCTTTTGAGGAATTATTCCCTATTAGCTTATGCAATTATATTTATAATATTTTTTCTAAGGTGTTAGAAGTTAGGTTTCAAAAGATTCTTCCTCAGATTATCTCAATTCAACAAAACGAATTTGTTTTGGGAAGGAAAATTAATGATTCAGTTTTGACTATGCATGAGAATATTCAATCCCTATCTGTCAATAAAAAGGCTTATTTTATTTTGAAGTTGGATCTTATGAAAGCTTATGATCATGTGGAATAGGGATTCTTAATTAAGATCTTAAAGGCCTTTAGTTTTGGATAAAATTTGGTTTTGCTGGTTTCACAACTTATATCTATTCCCAACGTTTCCATTTTGGTTAATGGTTCGCCTTCTTAGTTCTTTGGTTGCTCTAGGTTTCTGCATCAAGGGGATCCCATATCCCCCTTCCTCTATTATTTTGGTAGAGTCTCTCAGTAGGATTATTTAGAGGTTTGTTAATTTTGGTCAGATGATTGGTCTATCTCCTTCTCAAAACTTGATTTGTTATCATCAACAGTTCATCAATGATATGTTTATGATGGTGGAGTCTTCCATTAGAGAAGCTAAAGATGTGAAGAGGATTTTTCACTTGTATGAATTGGCCTCAGGTCAAAAGGTTAGTCTTCCTAAGAGAAAAATTTATTTCCTCAATACTCCTATTGATAGGCAATAAAGGAGAGATCGTATTCTTCATTGTTCGATTGGGGAGTTACCTTCATCTTGCTTAGGACTCCCTTTGTGCTCTAATTTTGTGCATGACTCCTTTTGGAGGGGTCTGGTGGACAAGTTCAATGCTAAAAATTTTGGTTGGAAGGGTGCTTTGTTGAGTCAATTTGGGAAGATTCAATTGATTAAATCCACTTTCCAAAATCTCCTAGTTTATGCTCTCAGTCTTTTTCGGATGCCCAGGAAATTTGTGGACAAGATTCAAGGTATTCAAAATAATTTTTTGTGGTCAGGGGTGGAAGAACGTAAGCGGATTCATCTTTTATCTTGGGATGAAGTTTGTAAACCCAAGAAGGTTGGGGGTCTTGGTATTTGCAAAATTGAAAAATTTAATATGGCTATGTTGGCTAAGCAGTTCTGGAATGTAATCTCTGGAAATTTTGAATGGGTTTGTATTGTTAATAGCAAGTATCTTAGGGGTTTGGATTAGTTTAGAGCTCTCATGGATGATGGTTTTTCTCCTCCCTCTAGGTCTATTCTTTGGATCTGTGATCGTGAAATCAAAATATATTGTCTCCAAAGGTTTGAGATGGCAACTAGGGAATGGGAAAAGAATTTTTTTGGGATGATTGGTGGTTTGGGAATGGCCTGCTCAAAGATGAACCTTGGGCTCTCTTGTGGATGGACCTTTGTGTGCAACAGTTTGGTTGCTTTGTGGCCGATTATATAAGTAATGGAGTTTGGAAGAATTTGCATGATTTTTCTCCTATTTTGGAAGTCCTCTCTAAAGCCTTGGATTCTATTCACATTCCTTCTCTTTCTTTGATGGATAGGATTGTGTGGAGGTTCTCTTCTAATGGTAAATATCTAGTTTCCTTGGATTTTTCCTTGCAAGTTTCTTTTATTGGTCCTACTCCCATCTAGGCTTCCCCTTTGGGATCCCAAGTTGATTCCTAAAATTAATATCTTCTTTTGGCTTCTCTGCCAAGGTAAGGTGTTGACCACTAATAACCTTGTGAGAAGAGCATTTATGTATCCTAATTGTTGTTTTTTATGTGAAGAAGAGGTGGAGAATCTTGGTCATCTTTTGATTGGTTGTAGGTTTGTGCATGAAATTTGGGCATTTGTGCTCTCTATGTGGGATCTTAGCTAGGTTTTCCCGGTTTCCTTCAATGATTTAGTGTTGTAATGAAACACCCCCTCAAAGAATCCTGCTTTTATTTCTATTTGGTCATTCATCCTTCCTCATATGGCTTGGGGTAATATGGTTGGAAAGAAATAATAGGATCTTCGGGGATTTGGCTCTCCCGTCTGTTAGAGTTGCTCATAAGATTTGTCTGGCTATCAAAGAAAACTTCTTATCTTAGACCTCTTTTTAGGATGGTCCTAAGGTGGGGATTTCATAGGGGGATAAAGAGGTTTTCCATAAGTGGAATTTATCTTGTGACATCTCTCAACATCTTCATAAAGGTAAAGTGTTGAGGGAGGATGTGGTGTGGAAAGCCCCTCCATTTGGGTGGGTGAAAGTGAACATTGATGGTGTTGCTAAAGGTAATCTAGGTTCTGCTAGTTGTGGGGGAGTGTTAAGAGATTCTAATGATAGGCTTGTTTCTGCGGTGGCATTCCTTTTGGGAACCCAAAGAAACCACTTAGCGGAAGTAGCTGCAACCTATCATGGGTTGAAACTTGCACAATCTAAAGGATTTTCTAAAGTTTGGCTTAAGGGTGATTCCCTCAATATCATTAATTATCTTAAAAAGTTTTCATATCCTTCATGGACGGTGGAGGCGCTTATTAATGATGCCATAAATATTATAGAGTCCTTTGGTCAATGCCTTATCTCTCATGTTTATAGAGAAGGCAATAGGTTGGTTGATTTCTTCGCCAATTATGGGGTCAATGATGCTAAGGTGTGGGGTGAACATGATCTTCTACCCTAAGAAGCTCACTCGATTATTCAACATGATGCTCAAAGGTGTTGAGATGTTTTCTCTTTTTATGACGTTATGTTGTCACATGTTCCTTATGTGGCAGCCTGTTTTGAGGTGTATTTTGTTGAGAGAAAAGGTCAGGTGGTATGGTGTGTTGGCTCGAATGACTAGGCCCTCCTTTCTCATGATTTCCCTCTGCCACATTGTCAATTCCACATGGATTATGGGTAGTCGGGAAGCCTTTTCCTTCTCGAGGTTTCTTATTTTCTAGTGCAAGCTTTCTAAGTTCATCCACCTTGTCTGCAAGTTATTTCTACTACTGGGGTTTTTGCATTTTGCTACCATGGGTGGGAGCCAAAATATATTGGAGCCTACGACAATGTCAAAGAAAACAAGAGATTATGGGAAACCTTGGAAGCGGGTGGAGTTACCCCGTATATGGAGAGGCTGTATAGATACAATAAGAAGAAATCCCAAGACTTTCTAGAGGCATGGCACAATAAGGTGTTGGAATTTGGAGGCAACAAAGTTACTATCACTGAGGAATTAATTGCTGAAATTATTGGAATGTTGATGGATGGGATGAAGTTTTATAGAGGCAAGAATTATTATGGCCTGGCTATAGATGTCTTCTTCAAACATAATGAGTGGAGGAAGTTGGAACCGATGAAGTGTGGAGGTTATCTACGCTCTTCTCTTAAGGAAATTTGGAGAGATGTCGTGGAGGAGATTATGAGGTACTTCACTTTGGATGGTCACTTTTCTGTTATTTCAGGGCACCATTTTGTTTTACTGAACCATTTTAGGCATAAAAAGAGAGTTTCCTTTCCATATTACCTCTTGATTTAGTTGGAAATTAGTATTAGGGATCACATACGTAATCCTAAGAACCCTATACTCCATGAAGGGATTATTGTGTTGATAATTGACTATGTTAACATGTTTATCCTCCCTGCTCAACCCTCAGCTAGTATAAAAAACAAAAATATTGAGTATATCACTATTTCTAAGGATGAGGACTACTCCCCTGGCTCAGAGGCTTCTTCGGAAGGTGATTCAGAGACTCTTGTTGGGTCTAAGGGTAACAAGAAGAAAAATCCCCAATCTAATGCTCCCTCCAAAGATGTGGAGTCTATTTCTGGTGATGAGGTTGAGATTGTGAAGCCCTCCCAAAAATTGAAAACTTTGAAGGGATCAGGAGGCAATAAGAAAAAGGATGTTGGAAATAAAAGAAAGAAGGCTCAATCCCTTATTTCAATGGCTGATGGGTATGATACAGGTGTTGAGGGTGAGGTTGAGAGGCCTAGTTCTAATCTTGGAAAAAGCTCCAATGGTAAGAAGCTGAAGGGGCCAGAGATGGAGAACTTGGCCAAGGAGGTTACAACCAATAAAGGCTAGCCGAGGATTTCCCTTATTCTTCATGTGCAGAACAAGGAGGTGCAATAGGTGATTAGCTCTTCAGGGAATTTAGAGAGGTAAGAGTAGCAGGGGATTCCTAGTAGCTGCATGGTTTGGAGAATCAGGTGCTGGATTAGAATGTGGATAAAGGGGTGGAGGTTTTTGCTTAGAAAGGGAAGGATTCATTGAAGAATGCATCATCCAGCGAGGACTATGAGGCAGATTACACCATTGACAAACATGGTTTTAATTTTAGGAGGGAAATCATGCCAAATTATCTTGGCCTGGTGAAGAATCACTCTCTCTTTGTTTAATCTCTTTAAGTAGGTATTTCATGAAATTAATTCTACTAATGTTCATGTTAGAGCGGCTTGCACTAATGCTGATGAGGCTTCCTCTTCTAAGGGACCAATTATGTAAGCTCAGATTGATAAGGTTCAAGCTAAAGTGAAATAGCTCTGTGATACTCTCAAGAAGGTTGCGAATGAAATGCTCAATATGAAGAATTCCTAAGAGAAAAAGTTTTCTATGTTGGAGGGAAAGTTATAGAAGGTTGTGGAGGTTAGCAAACATGCCATGTGCAATGAGGTGATGGGTTTGTGTCTTTTGAATAAAAAGGCTAGGAAGTGGCTAGGGGATAGCTTTGGAGCCAAAGACTTGGTGGTTGAAGGTGATGTGGAGAATAAAAATACTAATGAAATTGTTCCTTCAACTCGTACTCACAACAAGACTAAGCTTAATGCTAAGAAACGTGTTCCTACTGATGAAGTGGTGGAAGTTATGAATGCTTATCAGAAAATTATTGACAGTGATCATGAAGTGGCGAACATTCTGAAAAATCTTTAGCATGCTTCTATTTTTTTGTGCCTTTTTTGGTTGTATGTGTGTTGTTTTCTGGCTTCTTTTTGGTTGCTTCTCCTATTTTTGATTATATGATTCAATGTAGTGGCTTATCTTGTAAAGGGTTTCGGGGTCCCTTCAAAACCTGCTTTTCCTATAATCAAAAACATAAAAAAGGAGAACAAAATATAAAAATAAAAAATAAAGAACAAGGTCAGAAAGGATATTAGTGGAAGTGTTGATGTAGATGCACAAGAGCTAAGAAGCATAAACACTAATCTACAATGTGTAGGTGTTAATATGTCTTGAGCAACAACACTTGCAAGAATATGTGTTTTCTTCTGTAAAATTGAGAGTTAAAATGACCAAGAAGATAATCAAACAAATAAAAACTTATGTAATCACTCCCATGAGAACAAAAACCTAAATGAAAAGTGAGAAACCAAATGAAACAAACTAAAAATAGAAGCACTAAAATGTAGCATGAAAACACTAATCCTAAAGTGCAAGAGTTAAAAAATAGTGCACCCGTACTAATTCAGAACTTGGAACGTGAAATATTACAAAAAAATAAACAAATATTAATTTTACAGACATGGGTCCTATTGGAATTCCAAAACAAAGACAAGGAAATGAATTAATAAAATAACACAAAGATAAAATAATATAAATCAAATATCTTACCTTAAATCACCTTGCCCCTTTGATTGAGTGGAAATAGAGTGCACCCCTCTCAACTTGATTTTCTTCACAATTGACTTAGTTGATTGTGTTGAGTTTGAATGTGGATTGCTCTCTTAAAAGAAATATAATGACAACATAATAATAGATTTAGAAGATGAAATTAACAACATGAAATTGCTTGTCGATGGATTGTTTTAAATGACGGAAGAAGCCTTCAATTTATAGATTTTTGGTTTGAGGAATGGAGGGTCAAGATGTAATTATGTGTGTGTGAAATGTGTATAAGTTAGTATCAACAAAAATTGATGGGAGATATAAAATACTTTCATTTAAGGCTTTTTATGTTTAAAAAGACTTGTTGTTATTGTTGATTGACATGATTGGTGATAGACAATAGATTAACATATTTGCTTATTTTACTTTATGTTTAACTAAATTAGCGAATATTTTGGAAGTAATAGCTTATGTTAAATGCATTGCTTTATGATGACTTTGGATGAGATAATTATGTTGCATTGATCTTTATTACCATGATTGTTGTCCTTTTCTTAAGGGTTTTTAATAGGGTACCTTAAAGGTTGATGAGATGGTTAAACTCTCCGTTTAATCATGAGGAATGACTACGCCATGGATGGGCCCTGCTGGATGACGAGTCACTCAAAGTCTAAATCGACTTCTTTATAGTTGGTTGAGGAACTTTTACTTCCAGCACCAATCTGGCATAGTTCTGGCATAGTCCTCCTTAGTCCACTTTAGTTCTATTTTTAGTTTCATTTTGTAATCTGTAGTTGGTCACCTTAAGTTTTGGCAGTTAACGCCATGTTAGAAGCTAATAAGGATATTTTATAAATATCCATATTTTGGTCTTATTTAGGAGTTAGATAATTTGCAATCAGAATTTTTGCAATCACAAGCAATACTTTGTTCTACATTCTACTTTTGATCAATGAGGAAGAGGAGGGCCTGCTCAACCTTTGGAATGATCTTATGGTTATTTTGTTAAGTGTTGTTATTTTCTTATTCATTAATATTAAATCTGTAGTAGAAACTGATTTTGAATTGTTCAATCGTTGAAATCATCTTCTACCTTGGTAAATGTTAAAATCAGATAATTACTTATGTTTATAATTACGTTTCAAAGTTTCAGTTCATTATGGTTAAGATCGAATTGTTAGAATGGTTAGATTTATTTATTAGAAATGTTGAATTGAACCATTAGAATCGTTAATAGGTTTCTTAGATAAATTAGATTTAGATGTTGTTTGAATCGGTTAAACTTGATGTTTGTTTGTTGAGTTTCATTAAAGCAATGTTAGCAATTTATGGAAAGATGGAGTTGAAGTATGTTCAGAATCTGTTCATGGAGATTAGTCTTTATGCTTTTTAGAATAATCGTCATTTTCCTGCAATTCATTCCTTCTCTTAAATTAGCGTTTACTTTCCAACAATTAAGTTATGGATTTTTTTTGAAGCAAAATAGAATTAATTTGAATTCTGTGTTTTAGATTAGGAATTAAAGTAATCATTAATTGTCTCCATGAATTGGTCTAAATCGAAGTCAATAAATTCAGAATTAATTCAATAGGATTTTAAATTAGAAGCTAAAATAGATTTAAATCTTAGGAATTAGTTGCTACAGTTTAGCTCCTAAAAGCTCCTGAAGAGCTCCCGAGAGCTCCTAAAAGCTCCTAAAGTAGGAAAAATGATACCTAAAGTCATTGTTTACAGTGCAAACCCCGCCCAAGAGAATTTGTGACAACTATCCTTATCGCATATTGCTCTGAGACACACTTGGTTTGATAAAAGAATTAATTAAATGATGCAAGTTGTGGCATCAACGACCTTGGCCATCACAAACCTTAATGAAATAATTTATATTGAAAGATTCAAAGAAAAGTAAACTATTATAAGTTGCAATAAAGATAAATCTTCCAAGAACGTCTCATTGTCCTCTATCCTTAAATGATTTTTTAAAACCTTTTTGGCCCTCAAATTTCTATGTGCACAAAGGCTATTAGAATGACACTTAAGAAACAAGATTAGTATTCAACATGCAAGCCAATCTAATGCCTACATGAAACTATATGCAAACAATGAGGATGAATGTTATGATGAGTGGAGGATGAAGGTGAGGATAAATGAACAAGTGGAGGTGGATACTATGGCATTAAACTAGTATGACCTATGCATGATTCTACATATGCTCAAATGCAAACATAAAATGAACTAATCTAAAATGCAACTATGATGCAAGATGGATGATAAAATGAAACTATGATGCAATATATTAATCTAAGATCTAGACATGATGTAAAAAATGATATAAAAACTATCTATAAGACTCCAAGAATGCTCCAAGCTCCAATGATAAACCTGCATGATAACTTTACTTCAAATGTGGATGCAAAATACAAGGCCCAAGGGTTGTATTTATAACATATTCCAAGCATATGGTGAGGTGGCAATAATCAACGGTCTAGATCGAATAAGAAGAATGGATGGTGAAGATGAAGGGAATCAGGATGTTGTCCCCTTGACCAAAGACAACATGCCATGTGTGTGGAAGAATCTCTTGACCAATGGGCAACATGCCATTTGGATGGAAGATTCAAGTGTGGGAAGAGAAGTGCATGTGCTTCCAAAATTGGTGGAAGTGTGGGAAGAATAAGTCATGTGATTTTTGAAATTGGTGGAAGTGTGGGAAGAATAAGTCATGTGCCTTTTGAAATTGTTGGAGGATAATTCCATTTAAAAATTAGAGTTATTTGTTTTCATGTGACCTTGATGAGGTGGCACACAAAAAGTTGTAGAAATGTGCTCTAATTCTTAATTGGATTTAGTGAAGTTTAATTAAATAAAATGAGTTTAGGGAACCTTGTTTATTTAATTAATTTAGAGGAAGATGATTTAGATTTGGAGGATTAGAGAAGGGTGAACAATATAAATAAATTAAGGATTTATTTATATGTAGTCAGAATATTAATCAAATAGCCAATATTTAATTAATTAAAGGTGATGACCATTTTTAGGTGTATACATTTTTCCCCTATTTGAAGTAATGTGTTTACACGTTGCTTCAAAGAAAAAATTGATAATGATGCTCAGAAAAGTTTTGATGCCCCAAATGATGCCCCAACCGTTGATTTTTAGGTATTCGCAGATATATGCCCCCTCGAGAGATAAATTGGTAAAATGTGGAATTTTTGATGTTTTGTGGAGGATTTGATGATTGTGTGATGATGTTGTAGTGGTGTGATGATGATCCAATGTTAAACCAATGATACTTTGATGTCTAATAGGATTTCTCTCTCGAGATTTGATTCTACACTCTCTCCTTGAATAGTTTTGATTAATTAAACCCCATTTTTTATAATAAATCCCACCATAATTCCCTCCATTGTCCTTTAAAAAGGTAAAAAGTGGGAAAAGTGAATTAATTTGTACATTGTGAGTTTGGAGAAATTGGAGAGTGGAGAGCTAGAGGAAGATGGAGATCCCTTCTCACAGGAATCATTTTGAGCGTCTTCGCTGCCATGGTCACCCTGCTACCACTGAACCTATGATACGCATTAGGAGAAACCTCCTTAGTTATTTTCCCACCTTTTTATCGTTGTTTTGAAGTTGGTAGATAGGTTTTGTAGGCCATTTAGAGTCATTTTTGCACTTTTGGGGGGTATTTTTTATTGTTTTTAAGTCATTTTTGGGAGTTTCTGGGAGTTTTGGCGCCTCTAGCTTCTGTTCTGGAGCCTTTTTCTTGTGTTTTGGCACCTTTTTCTTGTGAAATGGAACCTTTTTCTTTTTTTTTGGCACCTTTGGAGTTCCAAATGGCACCTTTTGCAAGTTTCACTTCATGTTTTGACCCTTTATCTGCATGTTTTGATCCTTGTTTCCCTGAAATGGCACCTTTGGGGTCCCAAATGGTGCCTTTTGCTTCTGTTTTGGTGCCTTTGGGGTCCCAAATGGCACCTTTTGCAAGCTTAGAGGTTTTTCCTTTGAGTGATTCCTGGTGATTTGCCTTGTTGTTTTGTTTGTCTGATGATGTTTGATTGATGAAAGTTCTCTTGATTATGTCGAACGTTGCCTTGTTGATGTTCGTTGGGACCTATATGATGTTCATGAAGCATGTTAGTCATTGCATTGTTCCATTCAGCGACACTTTTGATTGATATCAGTCTGATTGTGTGTTGTTCATTGTGTGATTTGTTGTTTGATATGATAGTTGATGATTTGATCTCATGATAGGTGAGAGTCAAAGGATAGGGTGTCTTGATGATGTTTCAACCTCATGATAGGTGAGGATCGATGATAGGATTGATGATGTATTGACCTCATGATAGGTGAGGATCAATGGTAGGACTGATCCTTGATCGACCTCATGATAGGCAAGGATCGATGATAGGATAACTTGATGATGTTTCAACCTCATGATAGGTGAGGATCGATGATAGGATTGATGCTTGATCGACCTCATGATAGGTGAGGATCGATAATAGGATTGATGCTTGATCGACCTCATGATAGGCGAGGATCAATGATAGGATTGATGCTTGATCGACCTCATGATATGTGAGGATCAATGATAGAACTGATGCTTGATTGACCTCATGATAGGTGAGGATCGATGATAGGACTGATGCTTGATCGACCTCATGATAGGCAAGGATCGATGATAGAACTGATGCTTGATCGACCTCATGATAGGTGAGGATTGATGATAGGATTGATGATGTTTTGACCTCATGATAGGTGAGGATCGATGATAGGATTGATGTTGTTTTGACCTCATGATATGTAAGGATTGATGATAGGACCGATTGATGATGTATTGTTTTGATTGATTGATTTGATGGTCTTGATTGATCTTGATTTGATTGATTGATGAGCTTGATTGAACATGATTGAACATGAGTTGATTGACTAATGAGCATGATTGAATATTGTGTTAGTGTAAATTTTTTTGATAGATTGATTGATGTGATGTTGATTTATTTTCCCTAATATGATTAGGATGACTTTGATGTGCTCCAGTCTCAAGAATCTTTCCTGAAGACATGGGGAATGGTGTGTCAGTTGACTCTGGCATATTTGGATATTATCACTCGTTGTGGGTTGACATCCTTGCTAGACATATCCCAGTATAGGATTAATAGGGGTTTGTTGACTGCTCTAGCAGAGAGGTGGCATAGTGACCACAATACCTTTCATCTAGCTACCGGGGAAATGATAGTTACTTTGGAGGACATTTATCATATTATAAGGATTCTAGTGATGGGCGAGATAGTTGTGTATGATAGAGTAGAGTAGGGGGGGACCGATGCCTTGCATAGGATTTTTCGAGATGATCATGTTTCAGGTCATTGGGTCCCCTAATAGGAGATGGTCAATAGATATGATCCTCTACCATGTGTTCTTTCAGATTTGTTGGCAGATTTCTTTGTCTTGACCATAGGTCAAAGGGATTTTTAGTTTGTTGGGGTTGAGTATTGGAGCATATGACATCTGATGGGACTATATATGCATGGGGTGACGAGCCTCGCTGTCAGGATTACATTATTGCAAACATGGGCATGGGAGCATATTGCGATCACTCGACCATTGGGAGATAGACAAATATCAGCAGGTAGAACCTATGTGTTTTGTTACAATGGTCTGCATGTTCAACATAAGCTGGGAAAATTAGCTTATTGGAGATGTGCCTTGGATGACTTGGAGACCATGACATGGTGCCTGTACTTGGACTGTTAGATGTGGCCAGAGGATCAGGTGGAGATGCCATACATGTTGCTATCGTGATACTTGATTGGATGGACATGTTCTGTGCTTTAGAGATATTTGTATTTGTAGGTTTGTCAGTAGTTTGGATGAGTTCAGGGGATGGCCTAGGGAGTCTCCCATTATGCACAACAATGACAAGATGCAATAGAGTGGGGCCCTTGCATATCTTATGATGTTGCTTGTACTGAGTATTATGCATTGGCACCAAGTGTATGGGATTATCTTCCGCAAGTGATAGATTCAGGGATGATAGAGGACTATTCTGAGTATTTCTACACACATCCTTTTTCAAGGTTATCTAGTCCTAATGATCTAGTTCCACCAGTTGATGATGATGACAGGGCACCAAGATAGAGGGGAGATGGAGAGGAAGTAGAGAGTGATATTGCGGATGGAGGGGATGATGAGGGTGTTGATGGTGGTGGTGGGGGTGACGATGATGGTGGTGGTAGTTCAGGTGTAGGTCCATCGGGTGCAGTTGGTAGTCCCTTTCTAGATTTTGCAGTTCCTAGATGCAAGAGGAGTATTATCGTACCTCATTTGGTGATTCCTAGGATTCAGATTGGAGTCCCCTCTCATCAGCAGTAGGCACAAATAGAGGCATTACAGGCACAAGTTTAGACTTTGCAGGGTGAGTTAGTGTAGGCTCGGGCACAGTTCAAGACATTGACGGCTAAGAGAGATGTAAATAGGCAGCAGATACAACAAGTACAAGTACAGGTTCAAACTCTTTAGGGTTAGTTAGTGCAAGCTCAGGGACATGTTCAAACACTATCGGCTGAGAGAGGTGTAGATAGGTAGTAGATATAGGAGGTACAGGCACAAGTTGTCATACTTACTAAAGAGAGGGATGCCTTCCAACATTGGGCAGAGTAGGCCAAGGGCATTACTGAGAGATTACAACAGGCTGTAGTGTCCACAGGTACAACGAAGTTCCTTAGAGAGATTCGACACACTGCTAAGGAGTTGCAGTTTTATAGGGGTAAATATCACGAGCTAGTTCCTTCCGAGTGGTGAGAGAGCTTTGTATCATCTTGATCTAGCAGATTTCAGTCTTAGACTGTTAGCATGGGTGTTACTTAGCCATTTTCTAGAGATAGGAGTGATCCTGGTGCAGGTATGTCAGGTGGAGGAGGTACTGGTTCCGTGATGCCAGCACCATCTAGGGGGAGCTCGACATAGTATCTTATGATGTATACACTATTTGTGACTTTGATGATGTACTTGTGTTTAGACCTTACGATACAGTGCCATTTTTGATATTGATGTATCTCAACATACTTTGGGATATCCTTGTACACTTTGACATTATGATTTTTGAGGTTATATGATATGCAATGATGATTATGATCTCTGTGTTGATATGATGATGAATTTCTATGATGCATTTTAATTTCCATGTTATGATAATGATTTTGATGTTATGATATGCTATGGATGTGACTGATGATGCAATTGATGTGTTATGAGTCTATGATGGTTTATGAATGATGCCTATATGATGTATGTGATGCATTTTATGTTTTTTTGTTCTTTTCTAATGCAAATATGATGCAATGAATGTATGATGGATGAAATGATGATGCATATTTCTGTTGATGCTTATGTGATGTTCTTATGTGATGATGATCATGATGATTTATGATGACTATGTAATGATGACATGATAATGCATGATCAATGTTTTAATATGCTTTATGGATGATGGATTTGATTATGTAAATGAAATGTGATGTTCCATGTGATGAGTATGTTAAGTATGTATTGATGCGATGCTAATGATGTGTGATGTTGTTTAATGATGAATGATGATTATGTGATGCAAATAATTATGCAAATGATTGTGTTCTAGGGTCCTTAAGCTTAAATGAGTGATTCATCCACCTTCCAAGAGTTGTGGGAAGGTTGTTGTCAGTTGATTCTTTGTTAAATTGAGCTTCACAAAACCTGACATATTTCCCAATTCTTTGGAAATCTGAAGAGACTCACTCATTTAAGCTTAGTGAACCACTCCCCTAGTGTTGCTATATGAAATAATTTTGATTATGTAAATGAGATGTGATGGACGTTGTTTTGTGTTTTCCAATGCAAATATTATGATATGATGGATGAATGAATGAATGATGTTGTAATGTTTTCTAATGTATGCAAATGATGATGCCACTAAATGAGAATGTTTTCTAATTGATGATAATGCAAGTGATGTGTAACTACATGAAAATGATGTGTTTTTGGAAATGTCAAGTGCACTCAATCCCTTAATGTGAGAGATAACATCATTGTTGCACTTTGGAAATGCCATAAATATAGATGCAAACTAATCATGGATGCAATCTACTCTAAACATGCAGATCTCGTATGCAAAAGTTGTCATTCGTAACAACCGATTTGTCATGCTTTTTATCATCATTGGGCCTTTAAAATGTTGAAAGTGAGTACAAGCATCACTGGTATATTTAGACCATGATCACCCAAGTACTACTTCCATGATGTTTGATAGTGTAAGTTAACACAAGCATCTAAGTATAATTAAACCGAGATGATTTGAGTATTGCTTGTGTAAATAGACAAGAGTTAATCCTTTTCCTATGCAAATTCAGAATGTCATTAGTGATACTTTGTAGTGCACGTCTTGCGACAATTTGCATAGTAATAGTGATCAACTCACAGACAACAGACAAATAAAAACCATACACCTTCCTGGCTCCTCTAGTTCAATACATCATCGAGGGACTCCAGAGATATGATAACAAAAATCAAAGTATAACAATTGAACATTTGTGTTTAACGTGATAAACCCATGATTCAGAAGAGCACCATCCTTTCGATTTGATTTTATGATGTTTTTGGGATTTTCAGATTTTATAATTTTTAGGTGTTTTATGAGATTGTGAGAAGAACCTAACCTAAAGACATATCCTAGGGGCCTCGAGGGCTGATCAAAGATTACCCTTGCCTACATTATACACGCAGAGACCATGTAGTTCGATTGACGCAACCAATTTACAGGGCCAAGATATGAACAAACAAGAGACGACAACTAATTACAACAGATCGCTAAAGGACTTGACCTAGGGTGTCTCAGGGGATGATCAAAGATTAGCCTTGCCTATGTTTAAGCTCAAAGATGACGTAGTTCGACAAGATGACTTTGTTTTTTTTTTTTGACTTTTTAACCTATTTTTTTATTTTGATATGATATGGATGTTTGATGCATTTTTTAGGGTGATCAATGTTCAATGTTGGGTTGTGTTATGATCATTGTTTTTGTTGCATTTGTCTTTCTATTGTTTGTCTATTGGTTCAAGCTCAAGGTTTGTTGCCCCCAGTGAGTTCATGATTTTTCCCCAGTCTATGGTGAGACATGATTGCGATGCCAGGATATGTACATGGTGCTTTCAAAGGATAGGTAGATGGATGGAAAAAGCGAGTGGCGGAAGTGAATGGTCGACATGCTCAAATAGATGGAAAAGCTAACCTATCACAAATAGCACCTGTTTCCAAGTTTTAACTACTTGTTTTTATTGCACCTTTTCAATTTTTATGATTTTTTTGAAATTTTTGATTTTTTGTATTTTTCTCTTTTTCTAATTTTTTTGTTGTTACCAAGATGCTTGTTTGCCAGGTTTTCATCAAGGCAACCATTTTTTCAGTACATTTTCTAATGTTTTTGGTATTTTTCAAGACCTTTTCCAATGCATTGGATGGTTCAAGTGTAGAACTTTTTGAGATGCAGGCTATTGAGGGGTTCATCAAACAAATCCCCTTTTGGTGTAGAAAAATGATATGCTCCTGATCTAAAGGCTAAGAAAATGAAAAAGGGACCGAGCCAGTTCGGTTCAAATTTCCCTTTCTTTTCTTGATCTTGTTGATTTCGTGGGTTCTCATTCAAGACTAAATCACCAACTTGAAATGTTCTAGGCTTGACTCTGTGGTTGTAGCTTCTGGATATCCTTTGTTGATATGCCTTCAGGTGATCCACTACATGCTGACGGTGTTCATCCAAGAGTTATAATTCTTGTAACCTAGACACCCTATGATACTCATCTAAAATGATCCCTTTTAGTGACACCCGAAGTGATGGTATTTCAACCTCAATAGGTAGAATAGCCTATGATCCATAGACTAGAGCGTAGGGTGTATCTCCTGTCGGGGTTCGAATACTGGTTTTGTAAGCCCACAAGGTAGGGTTCAACTGAATGTGCCAGTATTTTCCAACATCATTGACAATTTTCTTCAAGAACTTCAGGATAGTCTTATTTGAGGCCTCAGCTTGGCCATTGCTTTGAGGACTATAGGGTGTAGAAAACAGATGCTGGATATGAAATTTCTCACAAAGTTCTTCAACGTCTTGATTTTTGAAAGGTTGTCCATTGTCAGTGATGATGGATTAAGGGATGCCATACTGAAAAATGATGTAGTTTAGGATGAAAGATGAGATTTTTTTTCTTGTGATGGTGGTTAGGGGAACCGCTTCAATCTACTTTGTAAAGTACTTCGTGGCTGTGATGATAAACTTGTGTCCATTGGATGAAGATGGGTGTATTTTTCCTACAAGATCCAATCCCCACTGACAAAAGGGCCATGTTGATGCAAAAGGATGGAGTTCCTGCACTGGTGCATGGATGAGATTTCCATGAATCTGGCACTTTTGGCATTTCTTGACAAATTGAAAAGAATCCTTCTCCATAGTCAGCCAGTAATATCCCAAATGAAGGAGTTTCTTAGCTAGGGTTAAACCACTTGAATGAGTGCCACAAACAGCTTCATGTACTTCCCATAAAGTTGTTTTAGATTCGTCATGTTCTAGACATCGGAGGAGAGTTCCATCAAGACCTTGTCGATAAAGGACATTTGCAATAAGGGTGTGTCAGGTGGTTTGGTGAATGAAGTTTCATTTTTTATTGTGAGATAGGTTAGGAGGAAGCGTGTCATCTTTTAAGTACGTATAGATTTTTCCATAGAAGGAAGTGTCAACCTTAGCTAGGTGGTAGATAACTTGGGACTCAAGGTTTTCATAAGATGAGTTGAACATTTGTTCCACCATGAACTCATAACGGGCTCGTTTCTTTGGAATCTGCAAGAGAGAAGCAATGGTCGCCATGGCATCAACGACTTTGTTATCACTTTGAGGAATCTGCTCAAATTTTATTTAGACTACAAAGTACTTTTTGAAGTCATCAACCATTCTTTTGTAGGGCATCAGCTTGTCATCCTTTGTTTGATAGTCATCATTTACTTGGTTAATGACTAATTGTGAATCCCCGTAGACATGTATCTCTATGATCTTCCACTCAACTGCTACTTTGATTCCAATGATCAAGGCTTCATATTCAGCTATTTTGTTGGTGCAAGGGAACATCAGTCTGTAATACTTAGGAATGGTGTGTCCTTGTGGCAAGATAAACAATATTTTTCCTCTTGATCCATGTTTTGTATAAGAACCATCAAAGTACAAGACCCATTGTTGTGTAGACATTGTTAGGACATCAACATCTGGAAACTCAATGTTCATGGGATGATTTTCTTGCAATGGTGCTTTAGCTAACTGATTTGCAATTTCTTGTCCTTTGATTACCTTCCTATCAACATATTCGATGTCAAATTCACTTAGCATCATGATCGACTTGGCTAGTCTTCTGGTTAGATTAGCTTTGCTTAGAAGGTATTTCAGTGGATCTATCTTGGCTATTAACTTGATGGTATGGGTGAGCATATAATGTCGCAATTGTTGGGTAGAAAACACTACTGCCAGACAAGCCTTTTCAATGAAAGTGTAATTGATCTCATAGCCATTTAAGGTTTTGCTAATTTAATATATTGCCCTTTCTTTTCCTATTGAATCCTTTTGCACTAACAAGGCTCCCAATGATATTTTAGTTGTCTCTATGTACAATAAAAGTGGCTTTCCTTTTGCTGGTGGTATCAAGATAGGTGGACTCATCATATATTGTTTCAATTGATTGAAGGCCCCTTCACATTTTTCATCCCATTAGAAATATGCATTCTTGTGGAGCAAGTGGTTGAAATGATGTGTCTTGTCTTCCAGTTGTGCAATAAATCTTCTGATAGATTGAAATATTCCTTGCAAGGATTTGAGCTAGCTGATGTTTTTAGGAGGAGGCATCTCCATGATAGCTTTGACCTTTGCAGGGTCTACTTGAATGCCTTTAGTCGATACAATGTATCCCAAAAGTTTAGATGATGTTACACCGAATACACATTTCTTGGGATTCAGTCTCACATTAAACTTCTCCAGTCTGGTGAAAATATTATCTAAGATCTCTAGGTGTCCTTCTCTGGTGTAGGATTTTGCCAACAGATCATCTACATAGTCTTCCTTAAAAGTGTGCATCATGTCATGAATGATGGTGGTCATGGCTCTATCATTCTTCAACCTGAATGGCATGACATTCTAGCAAAAAGTGCCCCAAAGACATGTGAAGGTAGTTTTATCTTGATCTTCAGGAGCAATTTTGATTTGATTATATCATGAAAAACCATCCATGAGTGAGAGAATTTCATATCCAACAGTCAAGTCCATGATGATGTCAATGTTAGGCAGAGGAAAATCATCTTTTGGGAAAGCTTTATTGAGATCCCTAAAATCCATGCAGATTCTGATGCTTTTGTTTGGCTTGGAAATAGGTACAATGTTAGAAATCCACTCTACATAGTCGATAGGTATGATAAATCCCACATCCAACAATTTCTTTAGTTTGACTTTGACCAAGAGGGCGATGTGGGGATGCATTTTCCTTAACTTTTTCTTGACCAATTTTATTCCTGTTGGTAGTGATAGGTGATGCATGATGAATTCTAGATCAATCCTTGGCATGTCAGCATAAGACCAAGTAAAGTTGATTTTCTTTTCTGTGAAGAATTTGATGAAGTCTATTTTTTCTTGATCTATCAAGGATTCTGCTAGATGGGAAGTCTTCACTATTTCTTCATTGCTAATATTGATAGACTGGGTGGGTTCAACTAATATTTTAGATCATTCCTAAAAGTGCTCAGGGAGTGTGTCAAATCTTCCATCCTTCAGTACCTTAGAGAGGTGTTCACTGTTGGATACGCTCTTTGTTTTTACTTTTTCTAGATATGATATTGCCATTGAATGGTTTTCACCATCAGATCTATTGCCTATATTATTCATTTTGCAACTAGAAAATTTGACACTCTCTTGATTGGAAGCTTTGTTACTATGTTCAATGGTGGAATCTGTTTCGAGATTGGCAGAACAGAGGAAGTTGACAATGGCTTCGTCGTTTGAAAAGAGAGGGATATTAGATAGCTTAGTTTGTTCCCAATCTATTAGTTCAGGATGTACCAGGGGTAAGGATTCATTGGATTAGCTAAATTCAAATGCAGTAAGAGTCCTGATGGTGACGTTTTTAGATTGTCCAATAGCGAAATCAATGTCTATAATGTAACTCTCCTCTGAATTATCCATTTCACTCGGAGTCTTATTGTCTTCACTGGAATCATCAATGTGTAGTGATCCTATTTCAAGTGGTCTATGACCTAAAATTTGAACCTCCTCACATATGGGTGTATACTTTTGGACTACATCAATTTCCTTATCATTACAAGACTCTTTAGATAACGAATCCCACTCGTAATCATTTGAATTGGTTTCATGAGCATCACTAGCTTTTTGTTGTAGGATTCTTTCAACTTGTTGTTTGGTTTCTTCTTTGGATTCTTCTCTATATCCCAGTCCTGTTTTATCTTTGGCTTGCATGGTGATAGGTTGGATTGGTTCTATGATGCCTTCTTTCCTTTTACCAATAGGACCTTTTCCCTCGTATCCCATCTTTTCCATTATTGTCTTCCCTTTCCCATACTGCTATGTTTGTACACTTGAAGTGGATGCTTGTGATGATTCTTCATCTTTATACAACTAGTTTAAAACATCCTTGTCATTTGACTCATCCACTAATGTGCCTGCTCTTACAAAGGTTCCATCAAACAGTGTGGTGGGTTGCGATGATTGTTGTCTTGATTTTGATGGCTATCCATATGACTTTGGAGAAGATGATAGTTGCGACAATCATAAGGATTGATGAAATGAGTATTCCCCCATGCCTTTGTCTTTCAATTGGATCTTGGAAACTTGTTTTGATAAGGATTCAAGTTGACTTTCCTGATTTTGTGGAATAGGATTTGATATACTTTCTTTACTTGAGGGATTGGAATCACCGATATCCTTATCCTTTGATTGGTCCTTTTTCCCAACCCACTTTGACAAGGCATTTAGTTGTTTCCCATCATTTGATAAACCTTGAGTTGAGGCTTCCCTGTTGTGTGGTACAAAAGTATCTTGAGTAGTGTTGAGAGTGTTACAATATTGGGGGTTGTTTGAATCAGCTACAATAGTGATTTCCTGCCCATTGAATGGGAACTTTAAACACTGATGATATGTGGATGGCACTACTTACATGTCATGAATCCAGGGTCTTCCCAAAAGTATGTTGTAGGTTAGCTCCTTGTCTAGTACCTGGCATACTATATCTCTGACAACTGGTCCCACTTGAATAGGTAGCACTATCAATCCTTGTGAAGATCTCTCCTCGTCATCATATGCTTTTATTGTGATTTCCTCCTAGGATCAATAACATTTTCTGAATATCCCAGTGCATAGACAAGTTTCAAAGTATAGATATTCAAGCTAGCTCCTCCATCTATTAGGACACGTTTAATGTGGTGCTTGTGAATTAAAACCTCAATGTGTAGAGCAATGTTGTGGGGATGACTGATAGATACATCATCATGTTCAAAAAAGGATAAGCAATGTGGTGTAGTCAAATGTCCCACCATAGTCTGGAATTAACAAACCTCTAGATTGTTGGGTACCGTGGTGGAAAAAAGAGCTTGTTCCAATATTTCCTTGTGAGCAGGAGAAATCTTGAGGAGTTCTAATATGGATATTTATGCGGGTATCTTCTGCAACTAATCAATGATGTTATAGTGGGTTGCAGGGACAATAGTAGTTGATTTGGAAATGGAAGGGGTAGCTTCTTTCAATGTTACCTTGGCTTGTCCTCGTGTGATTGCATTAGCAGGTGTATTGTCTTGTGGTTCTCTGATTTTGATAACATTGATTTGGTGTGAGGTAGTGTCAAAATTATGGGGATGATTTTCAATTGCAATGATGTCTTGTTCATGTTCAATGGTGTCATCGTTGGTTGAGTTAGAATTTGTAATAAGATCTTATGTGTCATGAGTTGGATCATCAACTACCCCAATATGCAGAATGGTGGTGTCATAGACATAGTTTATGTTCTTGCCTTTGTTGTTTGATGATGAGGACTCTCCCTTATCATAGTTTGGTAGAATGCTCCATGATCATTGTTCATTTGAGGTCCCTCTACAAATATCATATTGTCATCTATTAGATCTTGTATCAAGTGTTTCAACTACATGCAGTTATTGCTTTTATGTCCCTTGTTGCGGTGAAACTCACAGAAGTGGGTCTCGTTCCACCATGGGGGTTTAACTTCTGGTTCCCAATTTCTTACTTATGGTAAAGTTATGACCTTAGCTTCAATAAATTCTTTTAATGCTGATTCTAGTGATTTCCCAAAAGGTGTGAACTTCCTTCGATTTGAGTATGCTCTATATGATGGTGTCCTAGGTCTAGCATTACCTTGATTGTTGTTTTGGTTGGAATTTTGGTTGTTTCCTTGGTTGTGTCCTTTATTGTTGTCTTGGTTGTTACTTTGATTTTTTACTTGGTTGTTGGGGAGACTATTATTTTGATTAGTTTTGGCAGTGGCTGCAGTCAAGTTGAATACAGGTTTTGCATTAGGGATTTCAACTACACCATCGTTGTTTCCAACGTTCTTGTTTCATTGCAAAAACCTGGGTTTGTCACCATTATTGTAATTGTTGGAGAGGTTTGGTAAGTTGTTTTCATTGTATATCTTGATGAATCCTCTTTTGAATAGGGCATCCTTGATTTTAATCCCATTCTCAATCAATTTTTTGAAGGTTGGGGGACATTGTAATTCCAATCTATAACTTATCTCGTCATTAAGGTTATCAATAAAGATTGCTATCTTTTCCTTTTTTGGTACGGGATGAGAGTATCATGCAAATAACCTTCTCCACTTTTGTAAGAAAACAAGGAATGATTCACCCTTCTTTTTTTTTAGGTTACAAAGATCTTTCATGGTGATGTCATGTTGGATGTTGTATGAATATTGGGTGATGAACTTGTTAACTAAAGCCTCAAAACTATTAATTGGTGATGTGAGTTTGGAGAACCATTCAAGACAATGTCCACCTAAGCTTCTTGGGAATAATCTCATTAAATAAGTTTCCTCATAGGAAAATTTGAGACTCATGGTTCTAAATTCCCTTACATGATCAATTGGATCAGTTTTACCATTGTATTTGTTGTACTTTGGGAACTCACAATGTTTCGGAAAGGGTATCATGTGGATACTTTGATTGAAGGGATAAGGACAAATGTCTTCGATCAAGTATCATTTTGAAGTTCCATTTTTCATGTCGAACATTTTTTGTTGGAGGGTATTTACTAGATGAGTCAAGGCAACTACTTGTTTAGGATCATTTTCAAGATTTTTGGGTGGCGTTTTCAATTGATTCACATCAAAGTCTTTTGGTAATTTAGCACCTTGTTTAGCCAACATAAGGAGGTATTTTTCCCCATTTCTTTCGAAAATAGATTCTAAACACTTGTGGAAATTGGGGTCGTGTTCAACATGTTGGACATCTTCTTCGGTTACTTCTTCCCCGTCAGTGTTGTTGAGTCCATGAAAATGATTCTCTTCAACCTTCACCATGGTGTCTTGTGTTTCATTTTTTTGAGTTTCAGTGTTTTGAGTCTCAATGATCAGAGTTTCAACATTTGGTTGGGATTTCAATGGTTGGGGTTAATATTTGAAGTTTCAATGGTGTGATTTTCACGTCCCTTTTCCTTAAGCTTTTGTTTTTGCAACCTTGTTTGAATGAGCATACAAGTGTTATAGTTTAGACTAAACTTTGATCTAGGTTTTGGAAAAGTACCAAGGATTACAACTAAGTCAAATAGAATGACAAATTCTAATGAGACTAAGTTGGATTTGATTATATAGCTTTGTTTTGTGATGAGAGGATGATAAATACTGATGATGAAACTAGGCCTAATAATCAAAGGTGTGATAAATTTGATGATGTTGGTACCTTGTGATGTTATATCTTGGTTTAGGTTGGAAGATTCCACTTGTAGAGGTCAATTTGAACAAGTTTATACTTCTAAGGTACCTAAGGAATGATCTTGGACATGAGACAATTTTGAAGTTTTGGTCCAAACTATGAAACTAGTGATAAATGTTCTCCCTAAACGAGGTACTCAAATCTTTGGAACAGTTGTGGATTTTGACAATAGTAAAACATGCATAGTTCGGGATTGTTCTTGCAAGCTATTTTGTAGAAATTGAAGGTCAACCTCTCTCTAAATTCGTAAAGTGTTGATAACCATCTTTGATGTTCTTTTGGACTAAGAGGTATGGACTTTGGTTTCTGAATCTTGATCTTTCATGAAATCATTGGATAGTGTGCATGTTCAGACTCTATTTTACCTAAGGATTGGTTGAACACTTCTGAAGCTTCCCAAGATGAGACTAATTGTCAGACAAAAGATGAACTGTTATCTCCTGAAATTGCACCCTTGTTGAACCTGATGTTCAACACCTCAGTGTAACATGGGAAGACCTCAAAAGATGTGGGTTTCTTATAAACAGAGGTCAACCTCCGGAGAAGGCCGACTTCCTTTGGTATCACCTAAACTATTGATTATGTAAAGGGAAAGGGAGAAGGAGTGCAAAAAAATAAA